>LBNU01013092.1:32480-42742 GCA_014162995.1 Artemisia annua | reverse complement strand
TTCTTCAGACAAGTAGACTGATGCAGACCAAGTGAAGAACCGTCTAAACAGAATCCGACCAGATGTGGGGGGATCTCCAGCCGGGGCCGGATCCATATCAGACATTTTGTTGATTGGGTTAGGGTTTGTGTTTTTAGGGATTTTTTGTGGTGTTTTTGTTACGCTTAAATATGTATGTTGCGTGTGTGTTGGTGACATGTTAAATTTGAATCACAAATACAATCCACCATCATTCATCAAAGACACACCATCCACACCTCCACTACCCCACTAGTACTACTATTTATTTTACAGCTTTTTCTTTGTGTGATTGTATAAATGTCGTATTACTAGTGTTTTTCGTACAAGGTCGGTATGTATAAAATGAGGTGAAGATACATCGGGTATAGACAAATAAATGAAAATTGAAATCGGTGTGAGGTAAAATATAGTAGAGGGGAGTATAGTAAAAGTCATAAAGTGCATTTATTATTTGGTGCACAAGCACAATTTTTCTTACCGTAATTAATTTTTTGTTACAATGAAGATGTTACTAATCTGGACAGCTGGAAATTAAACGAATTGGTGAAAGAGACTATTTGTGTAATGATTAGAAAACTACTAAACTGAGCAAATATTGGAACGTAGTTGTTAATATTTTTGTAACTAATCATACAGCAAAATTAGTCTCTTTCACCAAGTTGCTCAATGTGGTCGCGCAAAAGATGTGCTCCCGCGCACCATTATGTTTTTCAGATGTGCCAGATTTACCTACAATTTACATTGGGTACTGACAAAAAATTGATTTCTATGAGCAAGAAAATGATGCTGTGCACCAAATAATAAATGGCACTTTAGCTTAATATACTCCTCAGTCATCATATCTTTACCTCAAAACCCGATTTCAATTTTCATTTATTGTCTAACCCCAATTTATCTCAACCTCACTTTAAAACATATCGTCACTTTCCTTAATGGAATTCAACAACCAGATTTCAATACCCTCTTGATAGCTCATATGATTTATGATGTGTTACACACGTGATACTAAAGCTTTCATTTCTTATTAGGGAATAAACTAGCAATCAGATGAGAAAAATATGCGATTTGGACAAGAAAATCTGAATAAAATGCGTCAAATGATAAGAAAATTAAATAAAATCCAAATAGATAAGAAAACAGGTATTTGGTGCCAAAAAACATCACTGTTGGCCACCAAATATGATGTGTCAATCTCTAATGGTTTAGAAATTAATATGTCGCAACAACCTTATATAATTATGTGCACAAGAATGCGTCATTTGCTCACCAAATATGAAGTTTCAAATTATCATCGGCTTATAATATAATTATGATGCTCTAAGATTTGATTTTTCTTAAAAAGTTGGTGCGCAAAGTAAAAGTTGTCGCCAAAATGATGTTTGCGCCACCAGGCAACCGTTAATTTAAACCCTGAGCGTAGTCTTTATTTCTTTTGTTGAAATTATTATTAACAACAACCAACATAATGACCACGAGTGTGAAATTTTTTTATCCTTTTTATACGTATGACGAATAGCCATAACCGTACAAAAAAATGGGGTGACCCATTGGCCCAGTGTAAGCTTAAGCCATTTAGAAGAAAGTGCCAAAGACTTCGGTTCGAACCCCTGGGGAAAAAATTAATTCCCCCATTGGCCACGGAGGTTCCACCTGCGACGACTCCGAGCTATCCAAAAGGTAGTCGCCTCGGATTAGTTGCCCAATTCGAGTCGAAAACAACGAGAAAAAGATAAATAAATAAAATAAGATAACCAAGCTGCACGCGCATTGAAGATACTTCTACAAGCAGCTAAGTGCACCTTAACAAGCAGTTAATATAGATTAATTGCAATTACCTTAAATGGTACAAAAAATGAAGACCAAATTAAAAGTTATACAAAATTGTAGTAGTATAAACATCACAACTTATATAAATAAAACGAAATTATAAATAAAATCGAACAATCATATATCAATGACAATACACCTTACGTGTTTATAAGATTAAAAAAACTAAAAAGGTTCATAAGATGACTCATGACTCCATGAGGAAGATCCTAATAACAAAACAAGTTATAAAAATTTGATATACAAAGGCGAAGCTAGTATACTCCATTGGAAGATGAATGGCTCTCCAAAACTTATTGTTGACATGTACTCGATGCTCACAGTGGTCTTCTTAGCCATCACATGCTTTGTTTTGTTGGGAGGGATGACATTAAGTTGGTCTTCTTAGCCATCAACTCATACCAATTTCTGGACATCACTCTGCAAGGTACGAATGGAAAGTGAATCTCTCAAGGCAGTTAGGTCCAAGGTTAAAGGGTGTGAGAAGGATCTGGATACGGCGATTGTTAAGCATAATTTGGCTGAAGAGGCGGGAGATTGACTTGCTCCACCCTCTCAGTCGCTGGTTAAGGCAGTTGTTGAAGCCGAAGAAGCATTGAGGGTGGCACAAGGTGAGCTCCGGGCAGAAGTTGCTAAACTAAGAGAGTCAAACGTTCAAGTCTTCGATCAGCTTCCCAGACGAGATACGTCTTTGCAACCTGCCCGCTCCGGTTGGCCTGTTTTAAGCATTCGAGCTTCTCTCGCTCTTCGTGATTTTGATGATACTCTTGAAGAGCTTTCTGATGATGATGCAGCAGCATATGAGGGTTTAGGGAATCTCAGTCTCCGGATTAAAGATAATTGTCGCAGCAAGGATCGATTCCGCTTTCCTGTCTAAGGTATAATTTAGATGAGATTTTTATTTTTTAACCAGTAAAAATAAATCTCAAGTTGTTTCCTGCTAGATTCTGCAATAACAAGACGCAATATGGTGAAGCGGTTATAATATTTGTTATGTTACATGGCATCATTCTTATGTTACAGGGTATAATTTTGCTATAACTTGTGTTTGCCTTTTCGTTCTATTTTCTAGTTTGAATTATCTATTTTGAAAGTTGGGTTAGGTAGAAGTTCACTTGGTTAAGGTGTTGCATATAATCTGTCAAAATGTTATGCTAGTATTAGTCGTTGATGAAATTATATGGTGCTGTCAAAATGCTATGGTATTTCTAGTTGATGAAATTATAAGGACATGTGGAATCTTATGATTAGTTTAATGTTACAATTGGGTGCTTCCAAATTGTAGCTGAAAGGGAAAGATACACACGCGCACGTCCATTATATACACATAAATGCACCAAATGTCTCAATTGACTTGTGTCCTGATCGTATATTATAACGATGACACTTCTTGCCACAAGTCCATTATATATACATTTATCATGAGATATCAGAAAATGTTAACGGGTAATGTTGACCTGAGAGATTCCACGCAAGATTTTAAGGAAGAGTATTGCCTAATGTTTGATCCATTAAGAACCTTATGACTGAATTAAAGGCTATTAAACACCCCCGAATGAATGAATGAAATTTGAAAATATCTTATTTTATGTTTATGTTTCTGTGCAACTGCCATAGTTATACAATGATTCATTTATATACCCAAAATTGCTCTTATTCATCATAGTGTAGAATGATGTCTAGTAGTTGTAATTTAAGAGCGGCAAAAAGGAACATGTTTTTAACTGTTTATCGTACAGCTTAGTTGCCATTTATATACCCTAAATTGCTCTTATTCATCATAGTACATGTTATGTTGAAGTTGAGTGGTCTCGTTGTTTTTGTGCTGAGCATATAATTTTTTAAAATTTCTTTCTAATTGCCGTGTGAAGATTTAGAATCAGATACTTGGATAGTTAGTTTGAGTGTTCATAAGTCTGTTGCATGTGACTGTTTTGTGGTAATTATATTTTTTTTTTCTTCTAATGAGTGCATTTGTGCTTTGAACATGATCAAGTTAATCTGAACAAGACTTCATTAATCTGATTCAAATTTGGCGCATGCAAAGCTATGGTGAAACGGTTGTAATATTTGTAATAAGTATTTATATTAGTTGTAAAAATTTTGGATACTAGCTTTTAGGATGATTAAACACCCCCTGAATTAAAGGCTATTATTTAATATTTATGTTTCTGTGCAACTGCCATACTTATACAAGATTCATTTATATACCCTAAATTGCTCTTATTCATCATAGTGTAGAATGATGTCTAGTAGTTGTAATTTAAGAACAGCAAAAAGGAACGCGTTTTTAACTGTTTATCGTACAGCTTAGTTGCCATTTCCTGTTAGAGTATGCAGTTTCTTATTTGAAGCCATTTCTTAACTGTTTCATTCAATAGAGTTGTCATTTCTTTTGCTAAATGCTAAAATAATGTACATTCTATATACTTTGTAGAAACGTTTTTATTAGCCTATATCTGGTTATGCCTTTTGTTTATCCAATTAATAAAATCATCTCTCATTTCTTGCTGCATTTCTTTGTTTACAGGGGGTGGTTAGCTTCAAGCCTTCAAGAGAAATTGCATGTCTATCCTTCTCTTGCACATATTAGCTCTTTTGAATATGTTTATGTTGGGAAAGTTCAAGACGTTGCTATGTAACTTTTGAGAGAATAGCTAGAATCTCTTTTCTAGACTATGGTGAACTAATTCGGGTTTCTTCTTTATCTCTTTCATGACTGGTAGTTGAGACTTAATATTGATGTAATTGGCTATGTACTTGTTGTGGTCTATTTTTACTGTATGGTCATTATGTCATGTCACCAACCTGCATTTATGTCATGTCACCAATCTGCATTTATTTTTACTGTATGGTCATTATGTCATATCAGCAACCTGTATTTATTGTTACTGTATGGTCAATATGTCATGTCAGCAACCTAATTTATTTTTATCTGCATTTATTTTTACTGTATGGTCATTATGTCATGTCACCAACCTGTATTTATTTATACTGTATGGTCATTATGTCATGTTTTCACAGCAAACGTACAAAGTACATACAGGAGTTTGTAAAATAACTATGACAAATCCCGGTGCATAGGGAGTTGATTGGCACACTCTTTTTTTTATCCGCACACTCCAATGTACAAACTGACAAAGCAGCATCAAACAAATGTACAACTGTTTATAGCGCAGGATGGAGTGTGCAAATAAAAAAGAAGAGTGTGCAAATCATTAGCCCAGTGCATAGTGTTTGATTTGCACACCAAATTTTTCGATAAAAACACCATTTTTTACAAGCTTTATAACACACCGTACAACACTGTAATGTACAGGTTGTGATGAAAGAATAAAAAGTTGTGATGTGCAAATCAATCCTCATTCGGTAAGGGATTTGTTATACAAAACCCCCTGGCCCACCTATAAAGGGGGTAAAAGGTACCAAAGTTTATGATGAATAAAAAGTTTGATGCTATGCGCTACTTATTCTATTTTTCATTTAGGAATCTGGACAAGCTAAGCCTTTAAAAGTATTATCTCAAATATTAGTTATGTTTGCCAAAGTTTATGATGATTAAAAAAAGGGTAAAATCAAAGTGCAGAGATGGTTCCATATTGCTACAAACACATACCAGACGAAAGACCAAGTTTTATTGTAACTATGTTTTCATGGTAAATGCTCCAAATGATTGCAGTTAACAATTTTGAAAGACTTTCAAATTGTTTGTGGAGGGTATTTTATTATTCATCAATTAGACAAAAGTCTTCCTTAAACTATGAGCCATCGAGTCTAGTCAGACACTACAAGTTTCAGATATGTACATATATATATGCAGTTTACAAACCATGTTAATTTGGAACCAAGGTGAATGTCACTTTCAATATCGACCCCCAGAGGCAGTTCTTACCCATTTACTTAAGAATGGGTTGATTTGGTTCTTTTTCTCTAACAAGTCAAATGGGTCCAAAATAATAGTTTGAAACGGGTCGAACGTTGAATTGATAAAAAAATATCCTGATGTGCATAATGCATAGAACCTCCAAAATTACATTGTAGTTAAGAGACTTCTAAATCACTTTATACATTTATTTTAAGAAAGTGAAATTGTTATGTATAAAAAACAAGGTTGATGTAATCATGTATAAAACAAATTGCAAGTTCAAGAGGCTGCAAGTGCCATAAACAGACCCTCATTCATCTCGTGGTTAATTGGTTTTTCGCATGTTCAAGAGGCTGTACAATGTGTCCATAAACATCTTGCATTTTGTTGTGAAGGTAGATTACCACCGTACTGGAAATGAATGGTGGTTTCATCTATGAAGATGTATTCGAAAAGCCAAAATTCATATTTAGTTCCATACTTCCATATAATGAAAATCTCAAAGCTCAAGAGACTAAGTACCTAGCGCCATCTCGTGGTTAAGTGGTTTTTCGCATGTTCAAGATGCTGTACAATGTGTCCATAAACATCTTGCATTTTGTTGTGAAGGTAGATTACCGCCGTACTGGAAATGAATGGTGGTTTCATCTATGAAGATGTATTCGAAAAGGCAAAACTCATATTTAGTTCCATATAATGACTTTGAACTCTTAGTTTCATTTTCTCTGTGCGTTAATGAAAATCTCAAAGCTCAAGAGACTGAGTACCTAGCACCCCAACAAAATCATGTTAAGGGATTTTCGATCCCACACATGATATAAATGATGTACTAGGAACAGCTATAATAACCTTGTGATTATTTTTTACTGGCGTGTTTGCATGACGTCCCCTCCAGGTTTGCCAAATATTTTAACTTAGCCGCGAGAATATGGCATGTACAATAAGAAAGTAGTAATTCGATCAACAGCACTTAATATCTATTGAACAACAGCACACTCAACATATCATTGCACCAGTTGAGTTACCGATTCATAGTATCTAAAGAATTAAAGGTCTCACAAATGCTACAGGACACTGTATATCTATTAAACCACAGCACACTCACATATTATAGCAATAACAATAATAAAAAGAATATATGCAAAGCTAGTAGTTAAAAAAAGATTCAGATAAACAAAGGTTTGATTCAGGTAAGGCACGAAATACAAGCACAAGAGTGAATGCATCAGAATGTCGAGTTTTATGCGAAACCATAAAATTCCTTGTCGCTTTTTACAAAAAACTTCAGTCTTGGCTTATATGCACCAACCTGCAGACAAAATGCTCTAGCCCTCTCAAGCAATGCTTTAGCCCGCAGTCCAAATGTTTTGGCCGACCGTAGATATTCATCAGCCCGCCGGCCTAATGCATCAGCCCGCAATCGCAATGCATGCAACGCATTATCCCGGTGTTCCAATGCCTTGGCTCGTTTTAGTACATTAGCCATCCTGTCCAATAATTCAGAACGCCGCTTCATTGCATCATTCTGCTGTCCTACAACATCAGCACGCCGTTTCAAGGCATCACACTGTTTATACCATGCATAATTCCGCCGTGCAAATTCATATTTCATGAATGCAATAAATCCTAATCTGCTGAAGGAGAAGAGTCTAATGGGTGCCGGAATGAATTTTAAATAAGTCCTACAAAACCAAAAGGGAGTTAGGGGGAGTTAGGTAAGACACAAATTAACGTTAATATACACCATTGCCGCTATGTGAGGGTAATCGTCTAGTATACAAAAAGAATCAAAGGTTAATTTAGCACAGAAATTGATTACCTTTTGATCCGCAGCAAGATTGCAGATACGAGTTGCATAGATAGGGCCAACATCCTCTAATTCACAAAAGTTAAAGCTACAATGGAACAATTACCGGACCAAGCTGCATAGTTTGCTTGAGATAAAATGTTTGGTGGTTACTCTATGTATTTTGTGGTCACTAGAGCGGGATCTGTGAAAGCTAAATGGTCAGCTCACAAGAAGCAACAGATTTCGGGATTTGTGAAAGCTAAATGGTCAGCTCATAAGAAGCAACAGGTTTGGGAGACTAAACTTCAACACCACACATACTTCAATTATGTCTAGCGCATATGGTCAGCACTAGAAATAAATGATCAGCCTGTTAATGGTGATTTTACATTTATCTTGCATTCATTCACTAGCTTTAACATAAGATAACTACACTCTCTGGGACAATAAAATTAGGCATTAGCAGTGTTACAGGACATAACTGAGGCAAATCATGAAGGAAATGTCCTTGGCGACCTTCAGTTGGTTAATTTACATTCTGCAATACGCCAATACCTGATTCCTATCACATTTAGTAGAACTGCAATGCGGTCTAGTGTATGTATATAGTCAGAATTTATATGCTTCCAATCACAACAGTTACTTTCGATACAGAAGTATAGAACAGTTGCTTAGGACTACAACTAGAAAGTGTAATGTGGTAACAGAATCTGTGGCATACAACACTTCAGAAATGAAGAGGTTAAAAAGTAATTGGAGAAAGCTATATGGTAACACCAGAAGCAACAGATTTAGGAGACTACACAACTTCAGCAAGACAACAAGACACATACTATGCAGGTGTTTGTTTAAGCTTAGTTGTCTGGCTTATGAACTTATTGAACTTGTGAAAAGCTCATAAGCTCAAATATTGGGCTTATCAATATGAGTTTATGGTTTATAGAAGTTTATAAGCTTATAAGCCCAAAAAATTGAGCTTATGAGCTTTTAAAAGTTTAATAAGATATAAGAATATAACATAGCTTTTAACTATTAGTCTACGCTAGTGTTTTAATTAAAATCTATTTAGACTTGGTGTTTTATAGATTTTACAAACTCCATTCAAGTTGGACAAATATATTTCTTCATAAAACAATCATGGACCAACAAAGTATCACACACAATACTTTATCTGCAAAACTCAAATTCATGAGGTGTGGCTGAAGCTTCTCCCTCTTAGAAGTCAATGGTGACAACTGACAAGTCATGGTCGTCTTTTTTATAAAGGTACAAAGCCACAAACGAATATTCTTAAAAAAAAATTAGAACTCTTAATGTGGTTGACAAAATCAATTTTCCAAATAATTATAATAACACAATGAAGCTCTTTTAAGCATAACACGTACTACAGTTACACCTATTATAATGTAAATGGTCAGCACAACACAAGAAGCAGATAGTCAGCTTGTTGACGTTCAGTTAAATGGAAAAGGTTATTGATTACTCTGGTTTTTCAGGTTCATATGATTGCTAAACAGTAATGACTCCGCATATAGAGTTTTAGTGCAAAATATGTGTCCGTTTTATACGTTATCATAGAGAATCCAAACCTATTTATAAAAAGCAAAATGAAAACAAATAGCACGATAGTATAGTTAGGACCAATCATGTTGTAAGACTATAAGAGAATCTGGTTCTAGCTAACCAATTATACTAAGATGTAGCAAAACAAGTATTTTCAACCTAGCATTCTTACAGATTCCTCAACACCTTAAAATTTCATTAACTACGAATACTAGCAAACTCCAACCAAGCAAACTCATACACAACCTAACCTACCGAGTAAGTACAAGGTTACAAACTAGCTCGCAATCCGACCCTATAAAGGAATCGAGTCTAGTGGGTTGCTGGTTGTCAGGTTGGGTCTATTGGGTTATCAGGTTACATGCTAATCTCATTTCATAATTTGCCTCATCTATTAAAATACCAAACAACATAAAATTAACTTAAAAATTGGACCAATATGGCAGTAAACTTATAAAATATGTTATAAGTAGGCATTGGATCGCAGCAAACTTATAAAACATAAGAAGACCAAATACTGATGCAGACACTAGAAGGCACGAGGTGAGGCTAATGGGTGACAAGTCATGGTCGTCTTACACTAATTATCCAAATACCTAATTCTAATTCTTAATTACCACTTTAAAAAGAAAGATCCAAACACTCCACAAAATGCCTAAAAGTTAAAAACAATGAAAAGAACCTAGGCTTTACAACATAAGAATCTTACAAATTTTGCAATACTAGTACTATCAAATCTACAATAACACCATATGTTTTCTGCTAAGCCTAAAATCACATTTGAGCAAATTTACACCTCAATAGGATAAAACGTGCCTCATTTTTCGCTCAGTTTTGTTGGGAAGGATAATATAAAGATGAATTGGTACATGATCGGAATATGTGTCAGCTTCGAGACACTGAATTGATATCAATATGCAAGATTAGTGTCGATAGTGAGCGCTGAAGAAAGCAAGGCAACCCTCACCTTTCAGCGAACCACTATCAATCCTAACCGTCCATATTGATTTCACGGGCGCCTGAGCTGACACATATTCCAATCACATACCAAATAACCCTAACATCTTCCTTTCCAGCAAAACAAAGCTTAGAATGAGAAAAGTATCCAACTGTAAAATCAACAACCAATTTCTCATAAATGTATAGCTGTTAGGTTTTTGTGTGTGTGTGTGTGTGTTTTTAGGCTTAGCAGAAAAC
>LBNU01013092.1:4925-26057 GCA_014162995.1 Artemisia annua | reverse complement strand
GGGGCAGAACCATGTCCAGATGGATAGTTTTCTACTTTTCGAATTGGGATGGTGCTCATTGTGTTGATGTAATGTTTGACATGATAAGTGATAAACGTTTAATTCATCATTGTGGTTGGTTGGTTTAAATAGGAATATACTGAGAAATATATGCAACTCCTCGCCTAGAGTCCATCATGAAATGAAAACTGGTCTCTGCTTTCTGAAAATGTTTAGGCATGCTTGTAATTACTATTTGTGGCTTTTAAAAGAGATTTTCAAGTTAGTGTGACCATTTTTAGTTAATCCTACAAGATTTGAAAGGTTTTTGACAAGTTTAATAGATTTACAATGAGATTTGCATTATTCTGGAAATATTTCGGACAGTTGCAGGTTCCGGCGAAGTTCCGACCAGTTAGGTTCAGGCGATCATTCTCCGTTCTCTCGGTCCAGTTTTTTCCGGTTCGAGGCAGTTCGATGTCATCGGTTCACCTGAGTTCAAAAACCAGCCCGACCTTCTGGTTCCTAGTTGAACCAGCTTTTCAAAAACCATGGTAAATACTTGGTATCTTTTAGTCACATGTGCGATCGATTTGAGACATTTGACTCGCTAGGAGAATAGAAACCCGAATCGACCCATTATAAAGTGAGCGGTCAAATTAGGCCCATTTACTGTTGCATAGCACAGGGCCACATAAAAACCAACTTAGTTTCGCAACTCTTTGAAGTTTGGTTCTTTTCTGAGGTTGTATTCTGCGTTAAAGATCATTAATGTTGATCGTCCATTTTGGCTAATCCAAAGATGTGCTTACTAAGCTATTTTATGCGCGGAATGATTAATTAGCGGAAACTGAAGAACTCACTTGCAAACTGCATAGTTTCATCTCTCGATTAGCTGCCATATTAAAAACAGCGAGAAGGTATAGCTGCATTAGGGGTCAATATTCAAATGTAGCATTCACCTTTAGTTCCAAGTTAACATGGTTCTAAACGCATACATTTGTACTCATATCTCAAACTTGTAGTTAATTGCATGCGCTCCTAAGAGTTCAGGACTAACTACAGTTATGCAAATCCACAACAAACAAGAAAAAGAGGCATATAGATAACAGAACCCAAACTAATAAATTACTTCATTAAAGAAGATGCAAAGGTGATCTAAATGTTATGCAATATAGTACTAGATAAAGTGATTGGACAAGTAGGCTGCTGCAGCACATTGTTCAGTGTGTGTTCTTTGTGTTTGCAATACCATGAATCTCACGTGCTATCAACAAAAGAGTTCAGTCTTTGCTTAAATGCATTAACCTGCAGACCAAATGCTCTAGCCTGCTGATGCAATGCTTTAGCCCACAGCCTAAAAGTTTTGGCCACCATTAGATATTCATCAGCCCGCAGTCGTAATGCATTAGCTTGTCGCAATGCATCTCGGTAGTTCCAATGTCTTGGTTGTTTTTCTACATTAGCCATCCTGTCCAATAATTCAGACCACCGTTTCATTGATCATTCTGCCGTCCTAAAACTTCTGCCTGCCGTATCAAAGCAATAGCCTCTTATTCCATGCATAATTCCGCCTTGCAACTTCATATTTCTTGAATGCAATAATCCTACTCTGCTGAAGGGGAAGCGTCTAATGGATGCCTGAATGAATATTTAAATAGCTTTTACATGTACCAAAAGTTGAGTTCAGGTAAGAAAACATATTAAAATTAATTTGCGTCGTCACTGCACCTTCTTGGACAATGGAAACACTACCCGAGCCACTTTTGGTTGACCGAGCAGGTAAACCCCGGACCCATATACCACCCTGCAACACGATTTTGATTATATGGCTAGGGTGGGTGCTGCCAAAGGAGTTGCCCCCTTGGATTTTTGACACCTGACCTTATATAACAAAAAGAATTGAAAGTTAATTTCACCACAGGATTGATTACCTTTTGATCGCAGCAAGATTGCAAAGACGAGTTGCATAGATAGGGCTAACATCCTCTAATGTATTATTCTTTGTTGAATTGAGGGCACTGACAACAATTAATTAAGGACGAGTAAAATTAGAATCAATATTTCGAAAAAATGAATTGATGATATTTACACAATGGATGACAAAACCCACCGTCCCAGATGAATCTTTTCCCAATCCTCTCTCAATACAAGACAATCCAAGTACATGCCCAAAGGAAGAGAGCTGTAAATTTGATAATAGCAGCTGTCCAGTTCACATTCACTGACTAACTATTAGATATGACGAGAGTTACGCTTTTTTTAATAAACAATGCGGTGCGTCCCTTCAGAGAAGATATAGGGGAGCCCTTGTCAACCAGGCAGAGCGCCTTCGTCTTTGCTTACTTTTGACAAAGCTTCTAGCACTAGTTAATGGGCATGCACGAAAATTCCGCTGCAAAAAAAAAAAAAAAAAAAAAAAAAAAAAAAAAAAAAAAAAAAACGTCCCCCAATTTCAAAAGTGATGATGTATATGAGTTCAGGAGGAAAAAGATCCTTGAACTAATTTTCTGTAGACCTTTACTTAATGAGTTATATCTACGTGTTCTGGAGTGGTCCGTTATAGAATTCACTTGTGAAATTAAAGAAGGACCAATCATTTACAACCGGCTCAACTATGAAGTCATTTTGTCCACTTTGGGCACCTCTGCTCACGGGTTTGTTCTGGTATAAATTTAACTCATTCCAACAAAATCACAAGGTAGTGTGACGGCTTAGGAGGGAGGGATAAAAATTTGGCTATTATACAAAACTAAAGTAGTGTGACCAGAAGATATAGGGACTGTAGCCAAATTTTATGCCTCCTCTAATTTCGTCACACTACCTATTGATTTTGGTGGAATGGAGTTTAAAATTTATACCAGAACAAACCCGTGAGGCCAGAGGTTGCCAAAGTGGGACAAATAATGACTTCATAGTTGAGCCGGTTTGTATAATTGATGTTCCTTCTTTAATTCACAAGTGAATTCTATAACGGACCACTCCAGAACACGTAGATATAACTCATTAAAGAAAGGGTCTACAGAAAATTGTTCAAGGATCTTTTTCCTCCTTGAATTCATATACATCATCATTTTGAAATTGGACGTTTTTTTTTTTTTTTTTTTTTTTTTTTTTTTTTTTTTTTTTTTCTGCAGCGGAATTTTCGTGCATGCCCATTAACTAGTGCTAGAAGCTTTGTCAAAAGTAAGCAAAGACGAAGGCGCTCTGCCTGGTTGACAAGGCTCCCCTATATCTTCTCTGAAGGGACGCACACGCATTGTTTATTAAACAAGCGTACATCTCGTCATATCTAATAGCTTAGTCAGTGAATGTGACTGGACAGGCTGCTATTATCAAATTTACAGCTCTCTTCCTTGTGGGCATGTACTTGGATTGTCTTGTATTGAGAGAGGATTGGGAAAAGATTCATCTGGGACGGTGGGTTTGTCATCCATTGTGTTAAATATCATCAATTCATTTTTTCGAAATATTGATTCTAATTTTTACTCGCCTTAATTAATTGTTGTCAGTGCCCTCAATTCAACAAAGAATATACATTAGAGGATGTTAGCCCTATCTATGCAACTCGTCTTTGCAATCTTGCTGCTAATCAAATGGTAATCAATCTCTGTGGTGAAATTAACTTTCAATTCTTTTTGTATATAAGGTGCGGTGTCAAAAATCCCAAGGGGGCAACTCCTTTGGGCAACCCACCCTAGCCATATAATCAAAATCGTGTTGCAGGGTGGTATATGGAGTCCGGGGTTTACCTGCTCGGTCACCAAAAGTGGCTCGGGTAGTGTTTCCATTGTCAAAAGAAGGTGCAGTGACAACGCAAATTAATTTTAATATGTTTGTCTTACCGAACTCAACTTTTGGTCATGTAAAAGCTATTTAAATATTCATTCAGGCATCCATTAGACGCTTCCCCTTCAGCAGAGTAGGATTAATTGCATTCAAGAAATATGAATTTGCAAGGCGGAATTATGCATGGAATAAGAGGGCTATTGCTTTGATACGGCAGGCAGAAGTTTTAGGACGGCAGAATGATGCAATGAAACGGTGGTCTGAATTATTGGACAGGATGGCTAATGTAGAAAAACAAACCAAGACATTGGAACACCGAGATGCATTGCGACGAGCTAATGCATTACGACTGCGGGCTGATGAATATCTATGGTCGGCCAAAACTTTTAGGCTGTGGGCTAAAGCATTGCATCAGCAGGCTAGAGCATTTGGTCTGCAGGTTAATGCATTTAAGCAAAGACTGAACTCTTTTGTTGATAGCAACCGTGAGATTCATGGTATTGCAAAACACAAAGAACACACACTGAACAATGGTGCTGCAGCAGCTACTTGTCCCAATCACTTTATCTAGTACTATATTGCATAACATTATGATCACTTTGCATCTTCTTTAATGAAGTAATTTATTAGTTTGGGTTCCGTTTATTCTATATGCCTCTTTTTTCTTGTTTGTTGTGGATTTGCATAACTGTAGTTAGTCCTGAACTCTTAGGAGCGCATGCATATAACTACAAGTTTGAGATATGAGTACAAATGTATGCGTTTTAGAAACCATGTTAACTTGGAACTAAGGTGAATGCTACATTTGATATTGACCCCTATGCAGCTATACCTTCTTGCTGTTTTTAATATGGCACTAATCGAGAGATGAAACTATGCAGTTTGCAAGTGAGTTCTTCAGTTTCCGCTAATTAATCATTCGCGCATAAAATACTGAGTAGTAAGCACATCTTTGGATTAGCAAAATGGACGATCAACATTATGATTCTTTAACGCAGAATACAACCTCGAAAAGAACCAAACTTCAAAGAGTTGCGAAACTAAGTTGGTTTTTATGTGCCCTGTGCTATGCAACAGTAAATGGGCCTAATTTGACCGCTCACTTATGAATGGGTCGATTCGGGTTTTCTATTCTCTAGCGAGTCAAATGTCTCAAATCGATCGCACCATGTGACTAAAAGATACCAAGTATTTACCATGGTTTTGAAAAGCTGGTTCAACTAGGAACCAGAAGGTCGGCTGGTTTTTGAAACTCAGGTGAACCGGATGACATCGAACTGCCTCGAACCGGAAAAAACTGGACCGAGAGAACCGGAGAATTGATCGCCGGAAACCTAACTGGTCGGAACTTCGCCGGGAACCTGCAACTGTCCGAAATATTTCCCAGAATAATGCAAATCTCATTGTAAATCTATTAAATCTTGTCAAAAACTTTCAAATCTTGTAGGATAACTAAAAATGGTCACACTAACTTGAAAATCTCTTTAAAAGCCAACAGATAGTAATTACAGCATGCCTAAACATTTTCAGAAAGCAGAGACCAAGTTTTCATTTCATGATGCGACTCTAGCGAGGAGTTGCAATATATTTCTCAGTATATTCCTATTTAAACCAACCAACCACAATGATGAATTAAACGTTTATCACTTTATCATGTCAAACATTACATCAACACAATGAGCACCATCCCAATTCGAAAAGTTAGAAAAACTATCCATCTGGACATGGTTCTGTAAGCAGAAAAAACTTAGAAGTACAAACAACAGCTTTTCATAGTTCACCAAACCACTATTTTGAGTTTAACTATCTTGCGATAGTACAAAGTTGTCTTTAATCAGTTTGCATAGCTCCTCCTGCTCCTCCTGCATGATACTTCTCCAAATCTGCATCAAGATCTTCGGCAGACACCTTCTCACCACGTTCTGCACCTCTACCTCTACCTCTCCCGCGACCTCTGCCGCCACCTCCACCACCACTGCTGCCTCTGTCGCCTTGCGGCCTCATCCCCCTGTTACCACCTCTAAGTCTCCCCATAATCCCGCCTCTGTTTTGAAAGTTTTTGGTCAATAAATCAGAATAAAAAAAATTAAAAGAGTGCACAAGAAAAACGATACAAATGAAAAAGTACGATGATAGTTTATGCAAAAAAAAGGATGTTAGAAATAATACCTTCTGGATGCACCATTTTGGTTTCCATAATTAGCAGAAGGCATAGCAGCAGCATCGTTTCCCATGTTTGTTCCTATTAATTCAATCTTCATAGGCTTGCCATCAAGTTGAACATTATCATATTTCTTGATAGCCAGTTCTGCATCTCTGCGCCGTGAGAAAACTACTTCGGCCGTTCCCTATGAAAAATATTTTCTCGTAACTACAAAATTCTTGAAACTTGGAAGCATGAGATTATTCCCAAACTCGAGTACCTTTGATCTGCCACTCCTGTCATAGTGTATTGTTGCTCGCTTTATGTCACCGACCTCCGCAAAGAGCTCCTGCAAATTCAATATTTTAAGCATTAAATCGTTGCTTTATGGTCAGTGTGTTACGATTTATATAACAAGTCAAGGACATCCACAAGACTATAAAAGCCAACCAAGAAACCATCCCAATGGCAATGAATTTGATAATGAGTACAATATCCAAAGTTGATATATTCATGTTTCAACTCTAACCTTAATCGAGTAAAAATTGAATATGGTTATTCTAACTTAACACATCAGTTTTAAAATGAAGACATTTTTATACACAGTAGCGAAGAAAACCATCTGCTTCTCATTTTCTACGTTTCTTCAACTATTGCTGTTTTTAACCATATTAATTTCCATTTTTAAGTTATACTGTATATAAGAACTATTTTCCAGCATGAGTTAGGATGAAAATCATTCAAACTAGACAAACTTGTATTTCAATACCAAATTTAACATCTGCGAAATTCAGTAGAATTTACAAATTAAACAGAGATTCAGATACGTCAATATTCTATTAGATTTAGATCTATGTACATGCCTAATCCAGCAACCTGAAAACATGTATAAGAGCTCTTGAAGAGCACAAATAGTAAGAGATCCTAAGATTGCCATCTTTCTAACTTGACACAAAGCAATTAGTTTGTGACTCAGACTCTAAACTCTTACTTCCCAAATGCACCTTTCAGAATCTGGCATATTCGCATATAGCATGGCGAGCAATCGCGCATAACCACCAAGAAAGGTTAAAGCTCTGTAACTGAACTTTGGCATATTCATTAAGCCAACCTAGGTGACCGAATAACGTTCTAGGAGTTAGTTGCTTGGGCAGGGCTAAGTGGGTGCTTAACTGCTTAAGCAGTCACATGAACACTTACCATATAATATTATAATCATTTGAAGAATTGCAGATGTGTATAGGTATGAGAACTGAAAGCTTCCGGTACTTTTGGAAGTCCCTACTTTTACTGTCCCATCAATACATCATTTCCCCGAAGTAGAGAGTTTATTCACTTGAGCTTAATGAAATGATTGACTAAATGATTCACTGGTAACCGAAGCGGTGTCAAATGCATACCTCCTAGGTGACCAATTAGGCAATTATATTAACTGAAAAGCGAAGCTGAATTGCAGCACCAATAATGTACGGAGGTGTACTTAAAGGCTACACTTTTATGCAAAAATGAAGGATGCTCAGAAAACTATTACTTAGACAAGTACAAGTCCCATTATTTTTGTGGTAATTTCAAATGAGGTGATATAATGTGATCCATTGAGTACCGCATTAACACTTCACGAATCTAATATAATTGCGATCCAAAAGAGGTAATATTAAGTAAAAAAGAAAGAATCCTTAAAAAACTACACAGTACAAGTCTCATTAATGTGAATGAGCATCATATTAACACTTAACGGATCTTAAAAACTATCATGGCATTTCCGAAGTATCTACTGTTACTTATTGTCAAACACATAATAGATTCTACTAGCCAAATTCAATTCACAAATTTGTAAAGAATATTAAACACACATATCCAACTGCAAATAAGATGTCTAGTCATAAGAAATTAACCAAGGCGTATACACCTACATAATCCACCAAAAATTACCTTGATATCCTCGTTGGATACACCATAGTCCAAGTTATTTATGAGAAGCTTTGTCCCAGTCTCTATACCAGAAGATCCCCTGTTTGATCTCCCATTGTTTGCCGCGGCATGACCTTCATACATATCATGTCCCCATGCTGAATCAGGTGCTGCAACCTGTAGGATATTACAAACAAAACCACATAAATCAACATATTAATATAACACGCTCATACAGCTGATTCACCCGCAGAAACACATGAAAATAATTCACTACACCTAAATGTAACTTACTCTAACCTTCCTTCATTATATGTAAGGAAAATGTTTCTTTTACCATAGTGTGTAGCACTATAATTAATACCATTGTACGCAATTAACTTCCCATAACATGTTTAAAGAAAATGTTTCTTTTACCATAGCATGTAGAACCAATTTCTTGATTAGATATAGAACGTGACTTGCATAGAACAGTAAAAAGATGAAAAGACGTAGTAGACTATGGTAAATAAAGATTTGTGAATCACTGTGAAAGTAAGCTACTTTTACATCTAATAAATGAATCAAAAGCAACTTAACAACAAATCCTACACACTAACAAGTAACAACATAGTTTTTTACTTCCGTCTTCGTGTAATGTAAGTCAGAAAGTCATTTACACCCTCGAAAGAAACACTCTTTCAATTTATTACCGTTGTATGCAAGTAAATTTCTATATAAGGTAAAACTGGTGATGTTAGCACCAGTGTTGATGACATGGCTATAGAACATTACTTAGTAAGCTACTTTTACATCTAATAAATGAAAGTAAGCTACTTTTACATCTAATAAATGAATCAAAAGCAACTTAACAACAAATCCTACACACTAACAAGTAACAACATAGTTTTTTACTTCCGTCTTCGTGTAATGTAAGTCAGAAAGTCATTTACACCCTCGAAAGAAACACTCTTTCAATTTATTACCGTTGTATGCAAGTAAATTTCTATATAAGGTAAAACTGGTGATGTTAGCACCAGTGTTGATGACATGGCTATAGAACATTACTTAGTGAAGGTTAGGGTTTTAGTGAGTTTGATTGTACGGAATGTGAGCCCTAATTTTGCGTGGGTTAAAAGGGGGGTGAATGGGGTGATGTTTTATGGTGGTTTTAGTGTTTTACAGTTTGGTACCTTCGGGTTTATGTGATGTGGAGTTTGAGGAGATGTGGTTGTGTGTTTGTTGTGGTAGTCCTTTTAATGTTAGTTTGTTAAGTTGCGTTACGCGAGATTGATTACTGTTGTATGCAAGTAAATTTCTATATAAGGTAAAACTGGTGATGTTAGCACCAGTGCTGATGACATGGCTATAGAACATTACTTACATATAACGTAATTTGTTTAAACGAAATGTTTCATCTAGTGGTGAAAAAGAATATTTTTCTTACATATACAAAGACAAAAGGTAAAACCAACTCCAACAAAATCAATCAACCAATCTCAACCAAACTTAAATTCCAACAAAGATAATAAAGTAAGTTAGTTATTTTGTTTTATCTAACCTTAAAAATAAACAAAACCTATTAAACCAACGAATAAACCATAATTAAACTGAGATGTATGCTTTTTTACCATTGTATAAGTCATATAAAGATGAATATTTGGATAGACTTTACATACTATGGTTAGGAAACGTTCTTTTTAATACAATGACAAAAAGAAAGTAAGGTACACACATTTAATAAACAAATTAAAAAAGCAACTTAACATTAGATCCTACACACAAAAAACAGCTTACTTAGTTACTTCCACTTCGCATTATTGAACGTCCGTCAAAATGCCTTTTTTGCCAAAAGTGAGTGTCTTTCAACTTCTTTACCGTTGTATGCAAGTAAACTTCTATACAACGTAAAACCGATTCAGTTAGCACCGGTTTTGATAACATTGCTATAGAACAATACTTACATATAACGTAAATCGTTTGTAAAGATGTTGCAACCATTGGTAAAAAGAACATCTTTTTCTTACATGCAATAACAAAAAGGTAAAACTAAACAACAAAATAATTAATCAATCCCATCTAAACTCACTTCAACACTTATAACAAACAAAATTTGTTAATTTTACCATATCTAAGTCATCTAACCATTCTAACCACACAAAAACCGGTGAATTCAACTAAAAAACCATAACTGGCCATAAATTAACAACCTTTTTAGCACCATAACTGTAGATCGATTGTTACTTAGTTACTTCAACCTTGCCTTACTTGTAAGTGTAAATTTATTAATTTCACCATCTCATGTAACGCCCCTTCATTCTTTTACCATCGTATGCAAGTAACCTTCTATATTAATTATTAAGTCAACACCACCGCTTTTGGTGATGTGGCTATAGAAAACATCACTTACATATCACGTAAATCACTTGAAGGGACCTTACAATTACCGTTTCTTACATATAACAACAAAACCAATTAACTAATAACAAACTAAACTCGCACCAACTTGTATGATACATAAATGTTTTTTTTTTTTTTTGTTACCATTGTATACAAGTAAGCTTCTATATCACGTATAACTAGTGAAGACGCACCCGTTTTAATTACCTAACTATAAAACCTTACTCACATACAACATAAAAAATATGAACACACATTACATACAATAGCAACAGAAAAAACAATTTCCTATACAATTACGGGTGGTCGGGTTTTAGTTTCGGCAAAAACGATCATAACGCAGACTAAAATTTGCTACTTTTACTAGATCTAACCATTAAAAACACACAAAAGAAACATAATCAAACATAAATTAATAACCTTTTGAGCACCATAAGGTGTAGATCGATTATTAGCACGGTTCGGGACACGGCGAGAAGGCCCCGGACCAGAATTACGAGGTTTAGATCCACTGTTTTCAGACCCTTTTGTTTTCTTGTTCATCTTTATCATGTCATCAAGTGACATGTCTAGATTCGACGACATTATTATTGATTTGGTGTAAAACCCTAAACAATTGTGAAGGTTAGGGTTTTAGTGAGTTTGATTGTACGGAATGTGAGCCCTAATTTTGCGTGGGTTAAAAGGGGGGTGAATGCGGTGATGTTTTATGGTGGTTTTAGTGTTTTACAGTTTGGTACCTTTGGGTTTATGTGATGTGGAGTTTGAGGAGATGTGGTTGTGTGTTTGTTGTGGTTAGTCCTTTTATTGCTGTTTGTTAAGTTGTGTTGCCCGAGATTGAGTTAAAGACTTAAAGATAGTGAATTAGTCGGTTAAAAGGTTAGAAAGAGGGGAGAGCTGAAGGTTTAATAGGTTTGAAGTGAGGTCGATTTTAGAAATGCTTGGCTTATTAAAGCTTGTGAGTCTTATTGAACGTGTGCTGGTTTTAGCTTAGTATTATTTTTGTGTGATGTGTGTGTGTATTATATTATAATCAATTTAAGTTGAATTAGGGAGAGCATTTACTTTGAAATATCGATATCATATCGATTGCGGACCAAGAAAAGCATATGTAATAACGTATGGTATTGGTATCGATATTCGAAATTTTTGGCTAAAATTGTTTCGATACATTCGGTGTTAATTACCAAAAATATGTCAGTTATAACGAAAAAATAACGACTATACTGAAATTTGAAAGATTGTGAGTTGACTTTTATTGTATTCTAGTATTTTGATTGGTTATTTTTGGAATGTCAAATAAGGACCATCCATGTAATAGTTTTACTACCAGGGACTAGTTTTGCCAAAAGGTGAAACTTGAATTAAAACACATACAGTATATCATTTGGAAAAATCTGGAATTTGTCATATCTATCTTATTCCCTCTTTTCTCTACTTCACGTCACACACACAACAACCACAAGAACAATTCTAGGGTTTTGATTTTAACTCGATTTTTATAATGTTTAAGGTTGGAAATTAGAATACCAAAGTGTAAAATTTCAAATTATAGCTTTCTCACAAGTTAATTTGAGGTTATAAGTGTAACACGCACATTTTCACGGTTCGCAGCGGGATTTAGGGTTGGGGTATTACTTCATGGAATCACAGTTACAGTAATAGAAAACGACTCGAAAAGAGACGTTTATAGAATTTTAGTTATCATTCATTTGATTATCAGAGTTTTTATAGTAAAAGATATACTTTTACTATTGATGAGGTCCCAAAGTCTAGGTGATATGTTATGTTTGAATGATAACCGGTTTGAAAGTCCTCCAAGTTCAGTGCCTCCTTCTGCCATATCTCCATAAAAGTGATATACCTAGGATACATGCTTAAAAGTCAACACTAGGTGTTGAGTGAGAGTCATAGGTTTAAGTGTTAGTGAATACAAGTTCCACAGGTTCAGTTGGTAGTTGGTACACCCTTCAAGGAAAATGTAGCGTGTGTGATAATTGTGATGCATGCACAATTATCAAAAGTGGGGTATGTTGCACTAAGCTCATGAACTACACGTTAACAGTCCGGGTCATGGGGGCTGCAGACCCAACCATGAGGGGACGGGAAGGATAACTTTGCCAAAGTTAATCCTTCAAAAGGGTTCAAATATAGTACTTATTGATACCCTCCAGTGAGAGGTAGTATCAACAGGAATTGTCAAACTCCAATAGATCTATCAACTATATTCGCGTTCGCTTGGGTAAAATATCCCAAACGATTAGATTCATGAATTTTAGTTATGTAGTGATGGCAGATAGTTTACTCGTGCAACAACCAAAGAAAAAGACTTGTATTCGGTTTCAAGTAAAGCAAGTAACATGTATCCCCCTCGCAGGGTTTGTAAAGCATTTAGAAAGCGTTTAAAAGGTGTGAGGCTATGAAAACTCACCTGGGCTTAGGGAAATCTTATTGATGCAAAAAGTGAACGTATCCTGATGGTTTTGTAGGTGTGGATGTATGTCAAGCTCTAGTTGTTTTGTTCAGGTTTCTTAAGTAATCATTCTTAGGGTTTTCAGTGTTTTAGGTATAACATAACACCGTTCAGGCCATCACAATTCAGAAGTGTAAGACTCCTCACATAAAGCTCCCTACTATTGTATTATGTTATCAACATAATACCGTTCGGGCCATCATAATTCAGAAGTTAATACTCCTCACATGAAGCTCCTTACTATTGAGTTATGTATTTATTTAGATTTTAGTTATAACATAACACCGTTCGGGCCATCATAATTCATAAGTACATGCAATAATCGTTTGAGGAGCTAGGGCACTTTAAATCGTAAACCCAACAAACTCGTCAAAACAAAATATCCACATAAACTCCTCACATGAACCTAGTATTGTGTTATACTTCTAACTTTAATATTTTTACTTTATACCCTTATAGTTTAATATATTTACAAATCTACCCTAAACTTATAATACTTGTATTATTTATACTTATAACTATCTATACTTGACACAATTAGTCCCTATACTTTTATATTTTGAGAAAATGGCAGAAATGACCCTTGGACTTATAAGTTTTCAAAATTTTCTATTTATACCCTTAATTTTATAACTTTTGCAAAACTAGTCCTTATATGTTTATAACTATTTAACTTTCTATCCTAAGGTTTTATAACTTTTGCAAAAAGGATCCTCATACTTATAAATTCTAAGAAATGTCAAAAATAGTCCCTAGACTTAATATTTTCAGAAAGTTACCATATATACCCCTTTGCATGGAAAACTTTGCAAAACTAGTCCTAATTCCATGCAATTCATATTTTTATGAAACAAAAAGGTTTCCTAGCTTATGGTTAACTAATATTAGCTTATCTAAGTTACCTAAACTAGCTTATAGCTTATGGAAAGGACTTATAGCATATAAAAGGCAATTCGACTCTAATTAGGGTTTTAAAAAGTAAAGTTCTAGTTTTTAGTGATCAAGGCTTAGACAAGGGTCCTAATGGGATCTAAGGTAACCTAATACTATCCTAGAACTGAAATAAAGCTATTAGAATCAAATTGAAGGCTTACCTAGGTCGTAAGGGGTGTAACGTGGGTTTTAGGGTTTTCTAGGGCAAAAGTAAACTCGATATGGCTTCTAGGTTTCTAGGACTCGAATCCTAAGNACTTCTAAGAAATGTCAAAAATAGTCCCTAGACTTAATATTTTCAGAAAGTTACCATATATACCCCTTTGCATGGAAAACTTTGCAAAACTAGTCTTAATTCCATGCAATTCATATTTTTATGAAACAAAAAGGTTTCCTAGCTTATGGTTAACTAATATTAGCTTATCTAAGTTACCTAAACTAGCTTATAGCTTATGGAAAGGACTTATAGCATATAAAAGGCAATTCGACTCTAATTAGGGTTTTAAAAAGTAAAGTTCTAGTTTTCAGTGATCAAGGCTTAGGCAAGGGTCCTAATGGGATCTAAGGTAACCTAATACTATCCTAGAACTGAAATAAAGCTATTAGAATCAAATTGAAGGCTTACCTAGGTCGTAAGGGGTGTAACGTGGGTTTTAGGGTTTTCTAGGGCAAAAGTAAACTCGATATGGCTTCTAGGTTTCTAGGACTCGAATCCTAAGGTTTCTAAGGATCCTATACTACTGAATGTTTAAGGTGAAGAGAAGAAATGGGATGGTTTGAAGTGATGGGGTGACGGGGGTATTTATAGGGTGCGTTTGTATAGCGAGCAAGAAAAGAAGAGTTGAGGTGTTGAGGAGGGGGAAGGTCGAGTAAGCAGAGCTAGGGGGTTGTGGCAGGTCTAGGAGGTGATAAGGATGGGCTATGGTGTAGCTAGGGGGCTGTTAGGCCGGTTGTGGTGGTGGTGTAACCGTGGGGTAAAGGTGGTGACAAGGAGGTGATGTACCTCCTTGCTTGGGTGCTTATGGGTGTTTGAGTGCTAGGTAGGTTAGGGGAAGGTGCTAGGGTACTTGGTTGCTAGTTTAGAGGTGCTATGGTAGCTTAGTTCTAAGGTTTAGGTTTAGTTTTGACCTAGTTTTGCCTAGAGAGAGTTTAGGGTTTTGCCTAGGGTTTAGTGCCTAGGTTAGAGTCCTATGAGTGTTTAGTCACTAATCCTAAGTCCTAAGAGGCTTATACTAAGTGGTGGTAGCTTATGGGAAAGATTTGGGAAGGTTTGACATAATTTCCGGGAAGTTATAACCTAGTTATGGTTTTGTGCCTAAGGGACTTGTACCTAAGCTCTAAAGGGTTTTACTAGAGTCTAAAGGTGCTAAGATATCCTAATGTTCCTAAGGTAACTCATACTTAAGCCTTGGACACTTTCAAAGTAGTTTAGATAAGCATTTAGGGTTTTGTAAGCACATCGATCTAATTAGGGTTTAATTAGGATTTATTATGGTTTTGTGATAAGTTTAGTGTGTTAGATTGATAGATTACTTATTGTGGTGTTGTTGTGATCTTATGCTTGACATACCAAGGGATTATAGGATGTGTGTGTAGGGTTATTTGGCTTGTGTGGATACGTGAGCAGGTCTAGAGAGTCATGCAAGTAATGAATGCACATAAAAAGCAAAAATTTACCTATGAAATACCTACTATAGGTATTTGAAATGGGAATGATAGTGATGAGATTTTGTGGGTTGCTACAATAAGGGTTAGTCGAGGATGTTTTACGGGAGCTTGTGCTAGAATTCAAGTGTATTCGAGGTGAGTAACGTATATAAGAATAGAAACGGAACTTTGGTAGCCCGTTAGATCTACCACATACTTAGTTGTGCTCACGTCTAAGTTTTATTTATTGTATGTACACGTACTATACTCGTGTTACGAGTTATGTTAGTATATTTGCATATTATGAGTTCTAATTCCTTAGGTGACATATTATATATGAAATAACTTAGATCGTTAGACGGGCCAAAACAGCCCATAACTACCCGTGTAGCTTTAGTAACATGTTATTAACATACATGATGAATCATTGCTTATTTTAACGTCCTAAGTGGACGACATGATTAAAAGAGATAATTATGTTCCGAAAACGGAACTAAACATCCTAAGTGGATGACAATAGCCTTTAAATAGCTTTATGTCCCGAAGTGGGGGAGGGGATTGAATAGTTTTACCAATTAAAAATGTAAGTAACTAAAGTTACTTAAGTGTTTTATAAAAATGGTTTTGGTTTGATGTAAACTATTTAACTAAACATGATTAATGGTTTATTTGTTTAGTTAAATGAGTTAGTAAACTATTGACTCAAAACTTTACGTATTTTATTTATTTCGTTAAAAATAATTTTATGTTTGTTATTGACAAAACATAAGAAGATCGTAAAGTATAAATAAATATTTTTACGGTTTATTTGTATTAACAAAATGGTCTAATGTATTATCTTCGTTCGATAAAGGCGGTTTGGATATAGGCATTTTGAATTCGTTTAATCTTGCCCTTCTCCAAAAGTGGCGTTGGAGATTTATCTCTAATCCTAATTTTCTATGGGTGAAAGTTATTAAGGCCTTGCATTGGCAGGATGGTGGATTCGACCTTCAGGGGTGTAAAACAAACGGTGTTTGGGGCAAAATTGTGGGGACTTTTAATTATTTACATTCGAGTGCCATTCTTCCCGATGACTCGTTATGCTTCCAGGTGGGTTGTGATACTCTCATTCGATTATGAAAAGATACGTAGCTTGGTAACTCCCCGTTATATCTCTGATTCAATAGATTTTTTCGGTTGGAGCAAGATAAAGATTGTTTGATTGTAGATCATATTTCAAAGGCCAATGATGTTGGAATTGGTATAGATTAGATTTGGGGGTTCGTAACGAGGCTTATCTTAGAGACATGTTGAAAGAAATTAGCCAAGTTGATATCCTTTATGATTCGGGCACTTGTGTCAAGTATATTGCTCATGACGGCGTTTTCTAGGTAGGAGTGACTCGTATGTATATTTGTAACAACCCACAAAATCTCATCACTATCATTCCCATTACAAATACCTATAATAGGTATTTCACAGGTAAATTTTTGTTTTTTATGTGCATTTATTACTTGCATGACTCTCTAGACCTGCCCACGTATCCACACAAGCCAAATAACTCAACACTCACATCCTATAAACCCCTGGTATGTCAAGCATATGACCACAACAACACCAAAATAAGTAAATTACCAATCTAACACACTAAACTTACCACAAAACCCTAACAAACCCTAATTAAGCGTTAATTAGACCTATGTGCTTACTAAACCCTATATGATTAGCTAAACTAGTTTGAAAGTGTCCAAGGCTGAAGTATGAGTTACCTTAGAAACATTAGGATACCTTAGGACCCTTAGGCTCTAGTACAACCCATTAGAGCTTAGGTACAAGTCCCTTAGACACAAAACCATAACTAAGTTATAACTTCCCGAAAACTAGGTCAAACCTTCCCAAATCTTTCCCATAAGTTACCATCACTTAGTATAAGACCCTTAGGACTTAGGATTAGTCACTAGACACTCTTAGGAACCTAATCTAGGCACTAAACCCTAAGCTAGACCTTAATCACTCACTAAACCAAAATAGGACTAAACTAAACCTAAACTTAACCCTAATCCTAAAACTAAGTACCCTAAGCACCTCAAACACCTCAAGCACTTAGCCTAGCACCTTAGTCATGCTTATCACACACTCTAGAACCTCTAAGGAAGTAGGTGCATCACCTACTTGTCACCTTCTTCCTTAGTCGGCCTCATTTCCACCACATAAACCCTAAACCGACTCTATAACCGCCTATAGCCACCCTTAGTCATCACATAGCCTTGGTTAGTCACCATGTAGCTGTGGTGAGTCATCCCCCCCCTCGACACCTCCTTCTTCCCATACTTGGTCGTTACTCCAAACAACCCTATAAATAGGGCTCGTACCCTTTCATTTCAATTCAACCCATTTCACTTTTTTTCACCTCACACCTTCTGGTCCTAAGGGTAGTAGTAGTGGCCTAGTAACCTTAGAAGTCGAGTGCTATAGGTCTAAGACCTTGTCGAGTCCCATTTTAGGCCGAGAAAACCCTAGAAACCTAGAAAACCCCTCGTTAACCCTTCCCTAGTCAAGTAAGCCTTTCATTTTGATTTCTGATGAGACGAAAAATGTTACGTTTTTAGGGGTCGGTTTGAGTCCTAATTCGTATGTTTTTGGTTTGGATTTCACCCAAAGTCGTTTCTTTTCTCATTTTAAGTACTTTTGAAGGGAAAATCACAAAAGAAGCATTTTCGGGCGTTTTCGGAGTGAAAAAGTGCGGAAAACAACAAAAACTCAAAAGACCTTAAAGATCACAGAAGGTGACGCCGTCACACTCTACAAGGTGACGCCGTCAGGAACAAGTGAAGTCCAGAAGTGGANTTTGATTGTAGATCATATTTCAAAGGCCAATGATGTTGGAATTGGTATAGATTAGATTTGGGGGTTCGTAACGAAGCTTATCTTAGAGACATGTTGAAAGAAATTAGCCAAGTTGATATCCTTTATGATTCGGACACTTGTGTCTAGTATATTGCTCATGACGGCGTTTTCTAGGTAGGAGTGACTCGTATGTATATTTGTAACAACCCACAAAATCTCATCACTATCATTCCCATTACAAATACCTATAATAGGTATTTCACAAGTAAATTTTTGTTTTTTATGTGCATTTATTACTTGCATGACTCTCTAGACCTGCCCACGTATCCACACAAGCCAAATAACTCAACACTCACATCCTATAAACCCCTGGTATGTCAAGCATAAGACCACAACAACACCACAATAAGTAAATTACCAATCTAACACACTAAACTTACCACAAAACCCTAACAAACCCTAATTAAGCGTTAATTAGACCTATGTGCTTACTAAACCTTATATGATTAGCTAAACTAGTTTGAAAGTGTCCAAGGCTGAAGTATGAGTTACCTTAGAAACATTAGGATACCTTAGGACCCTTAGGCTCTAGTACAACCCATTAGAGCTTAGGTACAAGTCCCTTAGAAACAAAACCATAACTAAGTTATAACTTCCCGAAAACTAGGTCAAACCTTCCCAAATCTTTCCCATAAGTTACCATCACTTAGTATAAGACCCTTAGGACTTAGGATTAGTCACTAGACACTATTAGGAACCTAATCTAGGCACTAAACCCTAAGCTAGACCTTAATCACTCACTAAACCAAAATAGGAATAAACTAAACCTAAACTTAACCCTAATCCTAAAACTAAGTACCCTAAGCACCTCAAACACCTCAAGCACTTAGCCTAGCACCTTATTCATGCTTATCACACACTCTAGCACCTCTAAGCAAGTAGGTGCATCACCTACTTGTCACCTTCTTCCTTAGTCGGCCTCATTTCCACCACATAAACCCTAAACCGACTCTATAACCGCCTATAGCCACCCTTAGTCATCACATAGCCTTGGTTAGTCACCATGTAGCTGTGGTGATTCATCCCCCCCCCCTCGACACCTCCTTCTTCCCATACTTGGTCGTTACTCCAAACAACCCTATAAATAGGGCTCGTACCCTTTCATTTCAATTCAACCCATTTCACTTTTTTTCACCTCACACCTTCTGGTCCTAAGGGTAGTAGTAGTGGCCTAGTAACCTTAGAAGTCAAGTGCTATAGGTCTAAGACCTTGTCGAGTCCCATTTTAGGCCGAGAAAACCCTAGAAACCTAGAAAACCCCTCGTTAACCCTTCCCTAGTCAAGTAAAACTTTCATTTTGATTTCTTTAGCTTTATATCAGTACTAGGATAGATATAGGTTGCCTTAGATCACCGAGGATCCCTTGCCTAAGCCTTGAACACTAGAACTAGTTAATTTTCTTTTTAAAACCCTAAATAGAGTCGAATACATGTTTATATGCTTTAAGCCCTTTCCATAAGTCCTAAGCTAGTTTAGGTAACTTAGATAAGCTAATATTAGTTAAACATAAGCTAGGAAACCTTTTTGATTCATAAAATATAGTTTGCATAGAATTAGGACTAGTTTTGCAAAGTTTTCCATGCATAGGGGTATATATGGTAAATTTCTGAAAATATTAAGTCTAGGGACTATTTTTGACATTTCTTAGAAGTTATAAGTATAAGGACCCTTTTTGCAAAAGTTATAAAACCTCAGGATAGAAAGTTAAATAGTTATAAACATATAAGGACTAGTTTTGCAAAAGTTATAAAATTAATGGTATAAATAGAAATTTATGAAAACTTATAAGTCCAGGGGTCATTTATGCCATTTCTCAAAATATAGAAGTATAGGGACTAATTGTGTCAACTATAGATAGTTATAAGTATAAATAATATAAGTATTGTAAGTTTAGGGTAGATTTTGTAAATATATTAAACTATAAGGGTGTAAAGTAAAAATATTAAAGTTAGAAACATAACACAATACTAGGGAGCTTCATGTGAGGAGTACTATGTGGATATTTTGTTTTTACGAGTTTGTCGGGTTTACAATTTAAAGTGCCCTAACTCCTCAAACGGTAATTGCATATACTTATGAATTATGATGGCCCGAACGGTGTTATGTTATAACTAAACCCTAATAACAACATAACTCAATAGTAAGGAGCTTCATGTGAGGAGTATTAGCTTCTGAATTATGATGGCCTGAACGGTATTATGTTGATAACATAATACAATATTAAGGAGCTTCATGTGAGGAGTCTTATACTTCTGAATTGTGATGGCCCGAACGGTGTTGTGTTATATCTAAAACCCTAAAAACCCTAAGAATGATTACTTAAGAAACATAAACTAAACAACTAAAGCTTGACATACATCCACAACTACAACAACATCAGGATACGTGAGTAAGGCAGTCTAGTTTCCGAGCCACTATTTGCATCAATTAGATTTCCCTAAGCCCAGGTGAGTTCATAGCCTCACACTTTTAAACGCTTTCTAAATGCTTTACAAACCCTGTGAGGGGGATACTTTGATAACGCTTAAAATTAACATGTTTTTAGTCGCGTTATTGTTTGTTTTACGCATGGAAATTGGTCATATTTGTATATATTTGTTACTTAATCGTGGAAAAGTGTGTATGCTAGCCAAGAACAGGAAAATGAAGAAAAAGACGTAAAATGATCAATAAACGAAGATTTATGCATGCACGAAGAAGTCCCGACAAATGAAAGTCTCTTGGTGTATATTCGAGAAGATAAAAGTCATGAAGTTGTCACTCCAAAGACTCAAGAATAAAGTACAAGAAGGAAAACGATAAGAGAAATGAAGGAAAGAAGCTAAAACGAAAGAATAATTGAAGACTCGTTGTTCCCGACACACCTTCACCATTTTGGCCATAAGTTGAGCATACGGACTCCGTTTGACCTCCCGTTTTCGGCCACGGAAAGCTAAGAGAAAGATCTACAACTTTCATGTTTATCATTTTCTGCCAAACTCATCCATCC
>LBNU01013088.1:63829-96324 GCA_014162995.1 Artemisia annua | reverse complement strand
TTAGTTGACTAGCAACTAATTCCGCCCACTCCTTCAAAACCGAGATTTTACTGCTTTCAAAAAAATATAAAAATACAAAAATAATCATCCTCCACCCTTAGACCTTAATTAGAGTAGTCTTTAACCTAACGAACACTATTCCCTGTGAGAGAACGATCAATCCCCCGGTACTTGCCACTACACTATACTACATCGGTCAGGTACACTGCCTGGTGGGGATTGTAAGCTTCTCGGGATCCCTCGAGAGGTAAAACGTAATGCGTGTTGTAATCCCACGCGCATCAGTGAATGTTTCATCTACGTTAGACTTAAGAAAACTGGCTAACTTCCTATATGGTAACTGATGCGCGTGGATTGCAACACGCACTACGTTTTACCTCTCGAGGGATCTCAAGAAGCTTGCAATCCCCACCAGGCAGTGTACCTGACCGATGTAGTATAGTGTAGTGGCAAGTACCGGGGGATTGAACGTTCTCTCGCAGGGAATAGTGTTCGTTAGGCTAAAGGCTACTCTAATCTAGGTCTAAGGGTGGAAGAAGATTCTTTTTGTATTTTTATGTTTTATGAAAGCAGGTAAAATCTCTGGTTTTGGAGGATAGGGCGGAATTAGTTGCTAGTCAACTAACCCAAGTTATCTATTTCTAAGCTACTTATATTTTTGTATTTTTNNGCTAAGTGTATGACGGATTAAGTCTAAGAGTTGTGGGAAGATTCTTTTTGTATTTTTATGTTTTATGAAAGCAGGTAAAATCTCTGGTTTTGGAGGATAGGGCGGAATTAGTTGCTAGTCAACTAACCCAAGTTATCTATTTCTAAGCTACTTATATTTTTGTATTTTTGGTTTTGGGAAAATCAGTGGTGGAGAATAGTGTTTACTTAGATTTCATTACTCCCTAACTATCTTTTACCATGTAATTAGTATGTTGAGTTTGCGTGGATGACGGGTGTATTCCTAACAAGTCGTAGGGAGTGCGTTCAATTCCCTAACTCTATAAGTTCCTACCTCACTCTATGATGATACGTCAAGCATCCTATCATGAGCTCACCGATAGCAACCTATGCATGAAATACTACCTTAAAATCGATAACGCACATACGATTCACGTTTCTAAAGACGTTCAAGTTTGTTACCGTATAGGAGATTAGCCAGTTTTCTCTAGTATAACGTAGATGAAACATTCACCCAAATACAATCACAACATACACATCACATGATAATTAATAGTTAGGTTTCATTAGATCTAAGCAAACACAAGGTAAATAGCCTAGCATGTTGAAAGAAAGACAAGCACAAGCATATATCACACAACACATAGACATATTGTATGAATAAAGACTTATCTTGGATTAAACATGCAAGTTAGAGGGGTTAGGATACCCTCTAAGGTCTCTAATACACGTACTAGGGTTTAACCCTAAAGTTCTCCACTCCAAAATTCGAATAAAGTTCCACTAGGTTATATAAAATAAAGAAAAATCGTTCTATATATATAGAAAACGCGGGCTGACGGCGTCAGCCCAATAGGTGACGTCGTCAGCTCGGCGATTAGGGTTTCCTGACGGCCTTGATTGACGTGGTCATAATTGCTGGTTCCAGATCTGACGGCCTTGGTTGACGGCGTCACCAATTTGCACTACGAACTCTCTGGCCCGTCACGAGTATTTTTCCAATTCTGGACTTCACTTGTTCCTGACGGCGTCACCTTGTAGAGTGTGACGGCGTCACCTTCTGTAATCTTCAAGGTCTTTTGAGTTTTTGTTGTTTTCCGCACTTTTTCACTCCGAAAACGCCCGAAAATGCTTCTTTTGTGATTTTCCCTTCAAAAGTACCTAAAATGAGAAAAGAAACGACTTTGGGTGAAATCCAAACCAAAAAAATACGAATTAGGACTCAAACTGACCCCTAAAAACGTAACATTTTTCGTCTCATCACTAGGTCAATCCCTGGAGGTGCTGGAACACCTCTCAGTGGTGGAGGAACAGAATTGTAACCTACACCTGACTTAACCTTGCTCATTACTTGTGCTTCCCAAATTTTATCAATTGACTTAGACTGATAAGCTAGAGTATCAGCAGTTATATTAACATTCTCATTATCTTTCTAAGTTTCTCAAGCTCTTCTTTAAGTGCCTCATTTACAGCAATCTTATGATCTAGTTCTCTTCTTAAGACTACCATATCATCATTATATTTAGTCTCATTTTCTCTATAATGCTCTAGTTGTTTTTCTAACACATATATGCCTATTTTATGATTAGACAGATTATAGTTAGCTGCAAACAACTCTGTTCTTTGGTTTTCTAATAGATCATTTAGCCTTTCAAATTCTCTAGAGGCCCTACATGTTTTAGAACAGCATTCATAATTTTGTACCTCAGAGTCAGAGAAAGCCATGAGAGCATGTTCTGTAACCAGGAAAGCAGCATCTGAGGATCCTTCCTCTTCACCATCAGCCATGAAACTCCAATCATAGCTAACACCATCAATTGCCAGCATAGCCTTTGGTTCTTCTATAGTTGGTTCTTTCTTTTGCTTGTACCAAGTAGATCTATTGTCCTGCTTCCTTGGTTTTCTGCATTCTCTAGCAAAATGCCCCAACTTGTGACAGTTGTAACATTCCACTTTCTTCTTATCAAAGCCTGCAGTTTCATTACCATTGATGGTAATTGGCTTTCCAGTCTTTTTGAAGAATTTCTTAGCCCTCATGCTAAGAAGTGCTATCTGCCACTTTATGTCCATCTCCTCCAAGTCATCATCATCAACTTGCTCCAAGTCTTCATGAGTAAATATTGAGCCATTAATTTGAGTTAAGATGAAGGCATAAAAAGTAGGATCTCCAAGACCAGCAACCTTCTTTTTGGAACCTGCAGTGGTAACACTTGCATTACCAATNCAAAGCCTGCAGTTTCATTACCATTGATGGTAATTGGCTTTCCAGTCTTTTTGAAGAATTTCTTAGCCCTCATGCTAAGAAGTGCTATCTGCCACTTTATGTCCATCTCCTCCAAGTCATCATCATCAACTTGCTCCAAGTCTTCATGAGTAAATATTGAGCCATTAATTTGAGTTAAGATGAAGGCATAAAAAGTAGGATCTCCAAGACCAGCAACCTTCTTTTTGGAACCTGCAGTGGTAACACTTGCATTACCAATGGAAACTGTTGAACCAGCAGTGGCAATCTCTTCATCACTGTCATCTTTAGAATATCATCATCAACAGAGGATGACAACAATGCCAAGCTCCCAGAGCTTGTACCAAGCTTCCCAGCCTTCTTCAATCTTTGTTCAATGAGTTTGAAGTTATTGTAAAGATCATTGAGTTTCATACTTTCAACCTCTGGTTTGTTTTCCCAGACAGTGACATTAGTATGATACTCAGAAGGCAAGCTTCTTAAAAACTTTAAGTTGACGTCTTCCTGATCCACCTCAATTCCAAACACAGTCAACTGTGTCACAATCTTCTGAAGTTTAGTAAAGATGCTGTCAAGAGATTCATTGCTTGAAGCAGAGAAATTTTCATAACTTTGCTTCAACAATGTCTTTTGAGTTTTCTTGGTAGCATCATTACCACCAAACACTGAGCAGGTCTCTTCAAATAGTTCTTTTGCTGTTTTGTACTTACTGAAAGCAATGATCTGATCTTTAGGAAGAGTCATTAGCAGCAAGCTTCTTGCCTTCATGTCATTCTTCTTCTGAGTTCTTTCATCACCTGTAGAAGGCAGAGAAATTGTTACTACTTCTTTGTCACCAACTTTCTCAGTCTTTGTTTTAGGCTTGAAGGAGTCACCAGTTAAGATGATCTCCCACAAAGCATAGTCTTGAATGAGAAAGTATTGCTCAATCATTATCCTCCACATCTCAAACTCATTGAGTTTGAGCTTGGGAAGCCTTGCAGCAGTGTTGGACTAGTTGTTTTCCATCTTCATTTATTTGAGTGAAGTGGTTAAGCTTATTCCTTGGATCTTCTAAATCAAAGTATCAGAACCTGTCTCTGATACTACTTGATGGATCTAAACACACGCCTTGTGTTAGAATGATACTTTAAGTAATACTAACAAGTACGCGGAATATACTTAGTAGTACTTAGAAGATTGGTTGTGAATTGTTTTGTGAGTGAGAACAGTTGTATATGATGAACACTATGATGAACACAAAGCTTCAATATTATTAATGATAATAATGCGAGTGATCTTGCTTATCACTAGGGTTACACCTTGAAGCTCTCTAATTGATACGTACTTAGAACTTTAACCTAGGACCTCCTTTTATAGCACAAGGAGTCCTTTACAAGATAAGTATAAAGCTATCTAAATAGAATATACACAAGATCTATTCTATACTTATCAATACACGATTACAAACAGTTATCCTATTAGCAGTGGTAATAGTATGTACTAGCAGTGGTAATGTGTTTCCACTGCTAGTGCATTCTTCAGCAGTGGTTATCTCCATGCTTAGCCGAAGTAACTGTTAGTGCAATTCCCAACAGTTAATAAAAATCCGTGTACTCTATAGCGATGGTATCTTCAAGTTCACACACTAGGTTCATGCGACGAGGCTTGACCAGGTTTTTTATGCCCCTGCATCTTGTAGGTGACTTGAGACACTTCAGACACCAGACATACAATCATAGCATATTTTTGGTGTTTATAATCAAAGTACCACTGATGACATCAAATAATCCTGATATTTAAGTGTCAACTTCCCCCTATTATGCTCATTTATATTGCTTATTATGTGGATATATACTTTGATTCCTCTATATGTTGTATCCAGGTCACAAGTGAGCATAGGAGCTAAAGAGACGAGGAAAATGGAAAGAATGTGCCAAGACAAACAAATCCAAGTATGCTGAAGGAAGCTACGGCGTAACATCATCTCTCAATTACGCCGTAGCATGGAGTTTAACTATGAAGACTAAAGTCAACGCGGACCAAGAGCTACGGCGTAACCAAATATCTGGTTTACGCCGTAGACTATTCAAGACTTGAAGAATCTTCAGAATGGAAGTCCACGCCGTAACATAACTCTGGAGTTACGGCATAGCAACGTGTACGAGAGTAGTCCAAGCTCATTTCTCAACTTACGGCGTAGATCCACTTTGAAACTACGGCGTAGACATGACTACGAAAGAAATCTCAGATCCGAGAATATATCTATGGCGTAGAGCATTTGAAGATTACGACATAGAAGAAAACCTAATATCGAAGTTATGGTGTAGCACTTCATCAACTACGTCGTAAACAGCAGATTTGGATAAGATTTCATTAGCTACGATGTAGCACATTTCTCAGCTACGCCGTAGCTCTGATCGGCCTATAAATACAACCCTAATTTCTGCATTTTGAGATACCACTTTCTCACATACAAAGTCAGAGATCGTTGGGAGCTTTTAGGAGGCCCTTCTACAGCAGCATACGGAGGCTTTCCATGGGAGAAATCAAGCTTCATTCCATAAGTTTTAGCATTTTATATTTCATTTCACATTTCGAACTCATGTCTTGTATTAACATTATTTCGAGTGTTCAATTTAGTATGATTGGCTAAGCACCTCTGGTGCTAGCCTAGTTATGATTCCTATATTGTTTTAATCATGTTTCCATACTTTTCTTAAATGCTTTTACATGTGTGCATGCTTAGTTTATCTTGGGAACCTCTAATTCCGGTAGTTTTGAGATGCGGTTGTATCCGTTACGCTAGCTTAAGTTGAATTAAGACCCCAACTTAGTTAGTAGGCTAGAAGAATTGACCATAGGACACTAGCCTGATGGATTGCGAGGAAATGGGAAGGATGACAACTGACCATACTTCCTTGTGTGCGAATTGACCATAGGATCACCTTCCAATGTTTGATGAACTTAAGGAGTTAGAGAAATGGCCTATGATCATGACAACGGGCTATTAAAGATAAGTCTAGCATGTAGTGGCACTTAATGACTCAAACCCGTCTACCGTACGCCGGCTTACTAGCATGGGGTAGTGCCTGTGGTTCCTGGCAGGATTCGGGGGAGATAGGCTAGGGAACTTGACCATATGCACCTAGTGATATATGTCCGCCCAACCTAAAGCATGAGATTCGTTTAATAGGGAACATGACCATAAGCAATATAGGATGAGTAATTAGGTTAGCACACTTCTCTCTTATTGATCACAACTCTACTTTTACTTGCTTTCTGTTTTTAATTTCATTTCAATCAATCAATCAATCATTTTTGTTAATTTAATTAGTGACATTAGACTTAGACCTCGGAGTTACCATTACTAGCCTACATACGACCGGATTCTCTGTCCGTTAGTGCATAAGGGTAGACCATAGGTAAAACGAGAACTATAAATTATAAAACCTGGTAAGTAAAACCTGCATCAAGTTTTTGGCGCCGCTGCCGGGGAGCTATAATAGGATCTTTGTTTGAGTTTTTCTTTAAATTTTTCAATTTTTATTTTGTTTTTCTAATATTTTTGTTTAACTTTCAGGAATCATGGAAGTTATGGATATATATACGCTGACCTTAGAAGAGTACCTTGCTATGACTTACGACGAGCAAGGACCAGGCCTTGTAAGGCCAATGATTGGAGCGGATGTTCAATTTGAGACCAACCCGCAGTTCATGAGAGAGTTAAGAGAGAAACCATTTGCTGGACTCAAGACGGAAGATGCCTACGAGCACGTGGAGAATGTGCTCTACATTACTATCCTCTTCAACATTCCAGGTGTTTCTCATGGTGCAATCATGCTCCGAGTGTTCCCTATGACACTTTCTGGAGCCGCAAGAAGATGGGTTGATAGGTTACCTTCCGGAAACATCAACACTTGAAATCTCCTTAAAAAGAGCTTTATTCAACGTTTTTGCCCTTCCTCTCGGACAACAAAACAGTTAGAGGAGATCCATAATTTCAGACAAGAAGCTGATGAGACATTGTACCAAGCTTGGGACAGATACAATGATCTCTTATACATGTGCCCGACACATGACTTGAACAATCAACAGAAGGTAACCATATTTTACAAGGGCATTAACATCGCAACAAGACAGATGATCGATTCCCAAGGACCTATTCCGGGGATGACCCCTGGTCAAGCCCTTGATGTTATTCAAGACATGGCCGACCATTCCCAAAAGTGGCACGATGGAGGTAGCACCAGAAGTAATGGGGTTGAGTTGGAAGGTATGAACGCTCTTACTAACAAACTTGAGAATCTAGGTAGGGAAGGGGCCCACCTCGCCAAGGATTACCCTTTAAGCGAAGAAGATAAAAAGGTCGAGGAAGTCAAATATGGGGATGGAAGACCTTTTCAGGGAAATGGTAACGGATACCGGATGGGAACACAAGGATTCAATTCCCGATTCAACAACCGGCCAACATATGGGGAAAGAAGGCCATCTCTAGAAGAAACTATCAGCAAATTCCTTGTACCACAACACGCCCATCTTCCACAACAACAAGATTACGTGGGTTAGATGAAGTCCTTAGTTGGTTGTTGGTTTGAGGAAGAGTACTCCTGAAGTGTTGAACCAGTAGTGAGACTTGGTTGGAGAGATCATCAATCCTTTTGTCAATGTGAGAGTTTCCAGAGTCTTGTGGATTAGTCTTGACAATTGACGACTGTAAAGATGTTTGACCAAGGGAAGACTGATTCTATGTTGCTTGGGTAATAGGATGATTGATTGAATCAACTGAGGATTGGTTTAGTCCCTGAACACTGGAGATTAGAGCAAGAGGATCGTTTGAGGGATGGAACTTTTCTCTCAGCTGACGATCATACAGGCATGTTTCTCATGTTGTTGCAAGTAAGCATAGAGTTGTTCATAGTTGGTGTTTCTGAGCCCTTTGTTTAACTTCACAGCTGTGAGAAACCGATCCCATTCTGGTGACATATTGTTGACAAACTTTGAGTTGAGTTGGATGTTGGGCATTGTCATTCTGATCATTCTCATGTCATTCACAAGCTTGTGGAATCTGACATAGTAGTCATTAATGCTTTCACCAGGATTCATTTTGAAGTGCTCGAATTCATCATACAATTGTGATTCACCATCTTCTCTGGTAAGTTCAGAGCCAGCAAGCAGCATTTTGACATTATCCCAAACAGCTTTGGCCTCAGTGTTGAAGTTAATCAGTTTGTAAATGTCCTTGGGTAACCCTTGTATCACAATGTTGGAAGCACGAATATCAGCATCATAACGTTTCTTTTCTGCTTCGTTAAGATCATTGTAATTACGAGGTCTGTCAATTCCAAAGGTGACAGATCCATCTTCACTTGTGGAGATAATATCCCTGGTAGTACCCATTTGAAACGGCCCTTCATCAATCGATCTCAGAATATTCTCCCCATTTTCTTTGCCCTGACAATACAGACGAATTCTTTGTGACCATGACTCATAGTCAGTTCTGTCTAGCATAGGAGGTCGAGTGTCGGACCCAGCGGCTTGGATATCATCAATAGATGTCACAGTAGTCATGATGACGAGGTCTTAAACGGGATTTTACAACACACGTGACTTAAACCGAGAAATCGATTCTTTCCCGGGATTTTACTAAAGTCAACCAGGAAAACCGCTAAGAAAAACTAACCGCTGACAGAATAACCGCTAACACTTAACCGCTGAAAAAGGTAACCGCTGACAATGGTAACCGCTGACAGAGTAACCGCTAGTATGGTAACCGCTGACTATTAAACCGCTGTCAAGTAAACCGCTGAAAAGGTAACCGCTTAACAAGGATAGCCGCTAACCACGAAAACCGCTGGAGTTACTAACCGCTGGAGCATTAAAAGACAGAGTGAACTAACCGCTGGTAGCAAACCGCTGAAACAGTACAAAGGACAGCGTTATGTTCGCTGACAAGGTGTACTAACCGCTGACAATAACCGCTGTAATTCTAAGCTAACCGCTGCCAAGAATATGTTACCGAGGAGAAAACCGCTGCCAAGAATATGGTTCAAAATCACTCGTACGCTCCACAAACGTAAGATCTAGCCAAACCAACTGATAAACTCGATAAATCTAACCCCTCTAATCCAAGAAGTACAAGAAAAAACACAAGAAACACCACGAACAAGCTCAAGTATGAGTAAAACCTTCCTAAACTAATAGAAACCAAAACAAACCATACACCACAAGTCCAAACACCAAGTACCTACGATCCCTAGGATGTAACCATGGCTCTTGATACCAATTGTAGGATACTAACTAACACATAACACAGATCAACTTGTGGTATGGATTGAATAGTAAAGAAAGAAAGAAAGAAATCTAGAGAGAGAAAGTAGAGAGAGAAAGATGGGAACCTTGAGAGAAAACCAAAAAAAAAAGAAAATAGATTATGAGAAGGTCCAACCCTCTCCAAGGGTAGAGAGGGCTATTTATACTTACATTTACTTGTTGCCTCTAGTAGGCTGTGGATCGAGCTGACAGTGGGTAAAGACCCGACTCGACTCCACAAATATTAACTAATACTAATCTACGTACTAACTACTATTATAAATTCTATTAACTCTACAAGCTACATAGATGCTAAATAGATACTCGGGGTGACCGAGTCTTCTTAAATAAAAACGTATTCCTAACATACTATTTCGAGAGAAATCACTTAATGGGTAGATATGAATCTTGAATTGAACCTACGAGTTATGAAATCGCTCTTTTGACGAGAATAGCTTTCTTATAAATTGTGCTCCTTTATCAAGCTGAGATCAAACATAAGCATTGTCACTTGACTATCTAAGCTATCCAAGCAATCATTTGTTTTAATATTTGAATTCCTTATATTTCTATAATCGTTACTTGTCTTGTTTTACTAATTATTATACTTAATCCGAACGAACTAAGTCCCTGTGGATACGACCTGGTCTTACCTTAATCTAATACTACCAACGGGGGTTATACTTTACCCGTGTGTTTGGTTTATTAAAATCGGTGAAACTAGTATTATAAATTTAAAGCTTTCCTTACACATCAAAGTTTTTGGCGCCGCTGCCGGGGACTTAAATCTGTTCCTTAAGTATTTTCGAAGTAAAATTAGCAAACAAAACCAAGAATTTCTTCAAAACCAGATCACTCTGTTTCTTCTGTTGCAGAAAGCACGCCGCACAAAGACACTTGTGCGCCGCACTTATACACAGAGAACACACATACGGCCGTACTTGTCACCAAGTATGACGCACTTACTTCAATCCCTAACGTTTTTCTTAAAATTCACAAATCTTGTCATAAAAACCAAAAAGAATCATCTTTTTCACCAACTTTTGAGATTAATCCTCTCGGTAAAAATAACACCGCCGTACTTGTATCAAAGTACGCCGCACATTGCAATTTCACACAAGTACGCCGCACACTATTCCGTGTACGCCGCACTTACTTACTCAGAAAACGGAATTTGTTAAATTGATTTACATTTCGCTCTCTATCCTTGAATGCACACTCGTTCAGCTGAAACTGAGCCCATTTCACCTCTATCAGAACCTGAAAGAACATGAAACAAAAGAAAACGTAATAACAAAAGAGTTCCTTTTTCTCAAAAAGACGAAAAACCCGAACAACCTCGTGTTCACTACACACCTGTTGACGATATCTTAAACTTCAGATTTAACATCAAATTAATCCAAATTTATGATCCAATGGATGACGCTGACAATGAACCAATGTGGGCAAACGATCGTATCGTTGCACCTACCCCTGGACCAGCTATTACCATTCCTGAAACCGCAAACGAATTTGCAATCAAAGGAAACCATCTGACTCTTGTCAAGGGAAACCAATTTGATGGCCGAATTAAAACTGATCCTCACAAACACATTCATGAATTCCAAAGCGTATGCGATATGTTCAAATACAGAGCTACCGAAACTGAAGCGGTAAGACTCATGATGTTTCCTCTATCTTTAACGGGAGAAGCTAAAACTTGGCTTGATGAACTCGATGAAGGAACCATTGAATCATGGGACGAAATTCGTACTGCTTTCGTTAGTAGATACTTTCCTCCAGCTCTATTTGATAAACTCCTCGGAGAAATCCGAGGATTCCCACAACACGAACGTGAAAATCTCACCGAAGCCTGGCTTCGAATGAAAGAGTTGCTAAGAAATTGTCATGGACATGGTCTGACAAAAGGCAATATAATCAAAATCTTTTACCACGGTCTTGATGAAACAACTCAAGAAGCTTTAAACGCTGCGGCCGGTGGAATATTCCTCTATAAAACTCCAAATCAAGCGTATCAACTCCTTGAAGACAAAGTCTTACTTAAACTAGATTGGGCAAAAGAACAAAAACCAAAAACTTCTCTTCGTAAAACTGTTGCTTTCACTGATGAAGGCAGTAGTAATCCTGACACTAATAAAATTATGGCAAGAATGGATGCCATGACAATTAAAATGGATGCTCAATACAAAGAGATAAAAGAACAACGTGAAAGTTGTAATCATTGTGGCGGAAACCATGCTACCACAAATTGCAGTGATGATGACACACCTATGTCCATGAAGAAGAAGCTAAATTTATGAACACATTTAGACGCACTCGTTACTATGAGAACTATCGTGAACGTGAATGATGGAGACCTAGTGCAAAAAAATTAATATAATCGAGAACCTTACAAACAAGCAAACACTGATGAAAAACCAGACGTTCAAACACAACCGAATGATTTTATTAAAGCAAAAAAATCAACAAACCTTTTTGTGAAAGATCAATTCATGGAATTAAAAGATAAAGTTGAATCCACTGCTAGAAATCACCAAGCTTCAATGCAAAATTTGGAAGCCAAATTCGACAGATTTGCTGAAAAGCAATCAGGTCGACCTTCTGGATCTCTTCCTAATAACACTGAACCTAATCCTAAAATCAAACCCTATCAACCACTGCAAGCTCGACATGAGCATGTGAATGCCATTACCACAAGAAATGGTACTTCTTATGATCCACCAATCGATCCTAGTCAAACTCAACAACCTGTTGAAGTTTTCATTGATGATGAAGAAGAGGATGAACCTGTTCCTCGAAAGGAAACCACAACTCCTGAGACACCAGTACCTAAACCCTACAAACCTAGAATTCCATACCCTCAACGCTTAAGAAAAAAATGGAAGCTCAATATGGGAAATTCCTTGATATAATTTGAGTTGTTCGAATTAATGTCTCTCTTGTCGATGTTTTAGCCGGAATGCCCAACTATGGGAAATTTCTTAAAGAACTTGTTAGTAACAAAAGCAAACTCGAACAAATTTCAGCAACTTTCCTTAATGAAGAATGTTCAGCTATCGTTCATAACAAAATCCCACCAAAACTTGGAGACCCAGGAAGTTTCCTGATTCCTTGTACTTTCAGTAAAACATTCCCATGCAATGCTTTAGCCGATCTTGGTGCTAGCATTAATCTGATGTCGTATTCTCTCTATGCTAAATTATCCATTGAAACACTTAAACCAACTAAGATGAGTGTTCGGTTAGCTGACCGATCTTTCCAATATCCTGTTGGAATAGCTGAAAACATGTTAGTGAAGTTGGAAAATTCACCTTTCCAGTTGATTTCGTTATCCTAGAAATGGAGGAAGATAGCAAGGTACCCCTAATCTTAGGAAGACCTTTTCTCCATTCAGCCGATGCAATGATTCGAGTTAAACAGAAACAACTCAATCTTGGAGTTGGAAAAGAAATAATGATTTTCTCGATAGATAAGGCTATGAAACACTCTTACTCTAACGATGACACATGCTTTAGAATTGATGTTATCGATGAAATTCTTGAAGAAGATTTCGATGAACTGCTAAACGAATTTAATCAATTATCATACTCAGTCGATGGAACAATTCTTGAACACAAAGTCATGGCTGAATATGATCAATTCATGGTTATGACTATCGAAGATAAAAATGAAAGTTCCGATGATGAGGATGATAATGAGGAAGAACTATCATTTGAGAAAATAAACCCTGACACTGAACTTAGAATTAAAAACTCTATTGTGTGAATCATTTAAAATAATCCTTCGTGAGGTGTTTTTAGTTATGTCTCAATGCCTTTCTAGCAAAATAATAAATCTGATAATATATCTCCATGATCACAAAACAAATTGAATTTTTTCGCCTGATTGCTTGAGGCAAGCAATAGCTAAGTGTGGAGGTATTTGATAACGCTCTAATTATACATATTCCTTGAGCATTATACTATATGTTTTATGATCATTTGATGTGAACTTTTGGTACTTAATAGCATAAAATGAATGTAGATTCACTCTTGGATGATCTGAGCATGATACATCGCAAAACCTACTATTTCGCCACTTGAAGTAAATAAATAAGAAGTCTTCCATGATTAGCTTTTCATGCAAGCCAAGTGCTCCGGTTTTCCAGTCAAGTGCGCCGCACTTACCTCTCGGTCAAAGGAAGTCAATATATAATATTAAATAAAAGTGTGCCGGTCTTTCAAATAATGTGTGCCGTACTTCCCCTGCATTTATGAAGCTTTGGCGCCAAAAAAATAAGAAAGTGTGCCGCACTCACAAAGCATGTGCGCCGTACTTCGCATATCAGAATGCTTATAAATAGAGCTCATTTGCAAGCATTTGAACTCTCCACTCTATAACCAATTTTCACTAAGTTAAGTTCGAAGTAATACGTGATCCAGAGCCAGTTGCAGGGGTGAACAAATCAGAACAAGGGGTGTTAAGTACTTGTTGGTGTTGAATTCTTGGTTACTTGTGACACTTGTGTAATCAATCCAATCTGTATGTCTCTTGTTTACTATTTACTCACTTCGGTTATTATGAACTCATTTGCCATGAGAGGCTAAAACTCTTGTGATTNTATAACCAATTTTCACTAAGTTAAGTTCGAAGTAATACGTGATCCAGAGCCAGTTGCAGGGGTGAACAAATCAGAACAAGGGGTGTTAAGTACTTGTTGGTGTTGAATTCTTGGTTACTTGTGACACTTGTGTAATCAATCCAATCTGTATGTCTCTTGTTTACTATTTACTCACTTCGGTTATTATGAACTCATTTGCCATGAGAGGCTAAAACTCTTGTGATTGCTTGGATATGTGAATATAATAAAGCGACTTATGATTATGTTTTGATATCTACCAATTTCAAGTTTATATTGTGAAGCATTTCATCTCTAGTCTTGTTACGTTTATTTATTGAAACTGGTTGAATATAATATGTTGGGATAGGTCGATAGAACCAACGTGTTAAACGCAATTCTAGGAACTTGTCTGCGTTACTAGTCTTTAAAAGGAGAAACCCACTTAGAAGAATCAATAATAATCTAGACTTGATATGAAATACTATTTCTAGAGAAATCACTTAATGGGTAGATATGAATCTTGAATTGAACCTACGAGTTATGAAATCGCTTTTTTGACGAGAATAGCTTTCTTATAAATTGTGCTCCTTTATCAAGCTGAGATCAAACATAAGCATTGTCACTTGACTATCTAAGCTATCCAAGCAATCATTTGTTTTAATATTTGAATTCCTTATATTTCTATAATCGTTACTTGTCTTGTTTTACTAATTATTATACTTAATCCGAACGAACTAAGTCCCTGTGGATACGACCTGGTCTTACCTTAATCTAATACTACCAACGGGGGTTATACTTTACCCGTGTGTTTGGTTTATTAAAATCGGTGAAACTAGTATTATAAATTTAAAGCTTTCCTTACACATCAACGTGCATCATCATAATCAGAATGAGACAGCGGTGAAGGCGTAGTAATATTTTTGAAGATGAGATGGTTGAGAGGAGATATGGCCAATTATGAGATGTTGAAGGAGTAGTAGTGTAGCACCCTAGGCGAATCCCACATCGTAGTGGCTTGGAGTTATGTTGTATATATAAGTAATATTATGTCCTTATCCAACACAACGCGTTTTGTGGTCTACTACGAGTAGGGTTCTTAGGTACTGGTAGTTAAGCGTACTTGTGTGAGAATAGCACTAGTAGGTGAGAGTACTGGGAAGTCTCAAACGAGGGCCACAAAATCAAAGCCGTGAGCCGTCAGGGCAAAGCGGACAAGTAGGTAGGATGTTACAAGTAGGCTATTAAATAAATGTAAATATGTGAAAATAGGTGTGCAGAAAGGCAAACTCGGCAAAACAGGATTCAATGTCCTTACTTTAGTAATATGCAACAAAGTTGAGTGAGGTTTGAAATAAATGTTATCTTGGGTCATGGTTTTGCAAACATCCTAATATCTATACTACATATAAAGAGATAACACATTTGCTTAAACTTAAAAACATAAAAACGAGTAATGTTGTTAGACAAATTAACCTACTTAAAAAGGAAATGCAATCTATTAATTATTTATATACTTAATTACAATTTAAACAAGTAACTTCACTATCACTTACTCTACACGCATGTATACGTAAAGAAATTATGCACACAAATAGACGCTACTATAAATTGCCGGTGTTATGCGTAGGTAATTGATGAGGTGTAATTTTGTAGTTTTTAAGAGGTCATTCAGCCTCTAAATCCGTGCATATTCGATCATTTATTACCCCAAATCATTTCTATTTGAGTTTTAGTTACTTGGGAAGCAAATGCTGGAAAGTGGCACGTTTCGGACTCGATTAGATGAAAAAAAGAAGAAAATGACAACATCGAGAAAAACGTTTGGAAAAGTGCCTGGACGGCTTCACAATTACTAAGTGACGCTGTCACTTGAACCTAGAGATTTTACACTGATTTGTTCCATTTTTATTTTATTTATTTTATTTATTTATTTATTTTTAGTTTTTTTGCTTTTGCGTTACTGAAACTCATTTGAACATAGTCTGCACATCTATGTCCAACTTAGGAAGAATGCATCAGAGTTATCTTTAGTTTGAATTTCGTACGTGAATTATTGAAAAGTGAAAAAAAATTGTGTGTGTGTGCAGAAGCATTACATATCATAGGCATGCATATTCGTGCACGTAGTAACTAGGTACACTTCTATGATAGCTTTATCGTTTCAGAGTTATCATCATTATACTCGATCGATGAGTCGGGTTACATCACCAGCCGATGACACGGTCCTAGGATAAATTTTGATGGTTCTTCGATCCGATTGACCAACTAAGGTAATGCTCCAATATACGATATTTATTTTTATTAAAAATAGCATGTCACATTTTACTGGTAAATTCTAATTATCTTAAATGTTTCTATGTGAAGGCCATGGATAAATACCCCGTTTCTCCCATTGGATTAATGTCTATTTGACTCTCAGCTGTTGGAACATCTGGAAACACTGCGGAGTCCTTATCTTTATGGTCAACATAGCTTTCTAAATTTAAAGTTTTTACAACTTGTAGGTAATTTCATTTCTTATGTTACCTAATAGTAAAGTAATGTTGTCATTTTGTAGGTGCATAGCAATGAACGCTACAATGGAAGCTGTTATTATGGAATTACCATTCTTAATTTAGGGTTCATACAACGTCGGCTGCTGTTTTGAGAGATTTGGGTTTGATTCCAGTCTATGCTTCATGTGATGTCTGCTAAACTGCACTTTAATTTCCATTCAATCTAGTAACCAAACATAATTCCAACATCTTTTACTTGGTCTCGATGACTTTACCTCCTATAATTGCCACACACCCAGGGTGCATTGTACAATATTGGTTCTTTTGCTTCCCATCCCATTTTACCCAACTTTTCAATGCAAGCACCCATTACGGTGAGAAGACTTTGTTTACAGTTGGTGTAGTTCCTAGAAGCAATAAAACATTTCTGCTTCACATGCAATTTTACACAGCTTTTCAATATCAGCATCCATTCTGATGAGAAGACTTTGTTTACAGTTGGTCCAATACCTAGAAGTAAAAAGTAATCAAGGGATCTTACTTAACCAGGGGCTCTTGAAGGCACTTTTCTTACCTTTCGTTCATTTTCATTGTTGTATTTAAGAATATTAATTTTATGTACAAATTTTTATGAAGTGCTGAGGTTCTTGATATAATATTAAGCTTCGCAGTGTAATACTTTAAGATTATATCGAGCAGACTCAAAAATTCTTGAGAATTCATAAATTCAATTAATTTTTTCAGGTACAAGTGTACAACAGTGAAAATTAGTGGAATTTAAGCTACTAAACTTAATTGATTTGTTTAGTTTTTTATATTGTATAAATTTTAGTTCTTTTAATTGTTTAGTACCAATTTTTTTTTTTTGTTTGTGTCCATAATTTCTCAGAGATTAAGAAATTGTAATTTTTACTATAAAATGATATGATTGATCAAAATTATCAAATAATTATAGATGGCACTTCAAGGCTCCGCCGCAACGCGTGGTAGCCAAATTGCTCGTTATATATACATATACAAATTTTTTGGTGAAAAAAAGTAAAGTAAATTAATGATTTAATTGATCAAACAATACATCACCGCAAAACATGGATATTCATAATAATACATCTCTGCAAAAAACATATATTTAATACTCGATTAATACAAAGGTGGGATAGTTAAATAATTTTAGTTAATCTAGCACGTTGGAATAAACAATTGTAGTTTGTTAAAGTATGGTCGTAATACACTTGAAACTTTTTATAATATTGAATAAATTTAAAAGAGTTAGAAAAAACTGAAGAAACAAAATGAAATTGCAGCCACACATCTCAGATTTACCTAAATAAATAGATGTATCTCTTTTTAAATTTTTCTCTTTTATTTGTAATGTGCGCCTAAAGTTTCTCTTCATTCTTCGCATTTCAAATTTTCTTGTCACAAGATCTCTTCCCTAGATAAAAATGTGTCTAATTCTTCCATTTTGTGGAATTCATCCATAACAAGGTTGAACCAGACAGCTTAAACACTTCAACTCACATTAGCAAACTAAGTTGATAATCTTCCCTTAAACAAGTAAGATCTTTCCCGACTCGTGTCAAAACTACCTCTAGTGGTGTACAACAAAGAAGAATCATCGTGTTGCGGCCAATTTTCCATGCGTCTGTGCTGCAGAATAGAACATGTGTCATGCCATGTGATAGCGTGGGTTTTGCAACCTTTGCACTTAGGTTTTACCTCTCAAGGGATCTTGAGAAGCTTACAACCCCCACCAGGCAGTGTACCTGACCGATGTAGTATAGTTAAGTGGCAAGTACCGGGGGATTGATCGTTCTCTCGGGGAATAGTGTCGTTAGGCTTGAAAAGCTACTCTAATTAGGTCTAAGGGTTGAGGGATGATTCTTTTTGTATTTTTATATTTTATGAAAGCAAGTAAAAATCTCGGTTTTTGAAAGAGTTGGCGGAATTAGTTGCTAGTCAACTAACCCAAATAACTACTTTTGCAAATAAAATAAAATAACAAGAAAAAGTAAATGGTTGTGAAACTTATATGAGAGAAATATGTGTTTACTTAGATTTCCTTACTCCCTAGCTATCTTTTATATGTTAATTGGTTTGTTGTAATTGTGTGGATGACGGGTTGTATTCCTTTAAACCATTCGTAGGGCCGTGTACGATCTTCCCTAACTCTATAAGCTCCTACTTCACTCCTATGTCGAGCCGACTAAAAGCTCCTAACATGGGATCATTAGAATTCGCTCATGCATTAAATACAACCAAATAATCGTAGTACACATCCGATTCATGTTTCTTAAGACGTTCAAGCAAGTTACCGTATAGGAGGTTAGCCAGTTTTCTTAAGCCTAACATCGACTTCACCCACCCACAATAATCACAAACAAACCAACAACATATAATCAATAGCTAGGTTTCATTAGATCTAAGCAAACACAATAAAGACCTAGCCTAGCATGTTAATTGAAAGACAAGCATAAGATATAATCACACAATACATAGACATATTGAATGATTTGGAAAGGACTTATCTTCAATTAAGCATCCAAGTTTCAAGGGTGGAAAACCCTCAAAAATACAGTAGAAAAACGAGCTAGGGTTTCTTCCCAAAAGTTGCACAATAATGAATAAAAATTAGACGAATATATATATAATTTACAATCTGACGGCGTCACCTTATAGGGTGTGACGCCATCACCTCACCGCCAAAACACTATTCGGATTGCTCGGATCCACTCCTGACGTCGTCCCCTTCTAATCTTCTCTGGGCCGTCTCCCTTTGTGACAAAACGTGACGACCTACATCTTGTAACACGTGACGCTGTCACGTATTAAATCTCAAAATCTTTCTGGGGCGTCTAGTGCAAAAATAATCCACTTTGTTGTCAAAGCGTGACGCCGTCACCTGGTAGAGCGTGACGCCGTCAGGTACAATTTCCAGCATATTTTGAGACTTTGTCGTTTTCTTCACTTTTATGCTCCAAAAACGTCCAAAATGCTTCCTTTTCCAGATTTCTTCTCCAAAGTACCTAAAATGACAAAAGGAACGATTTAAGGCAACATTTGATCAAATAATTACGGCTTAGGGCTTAAATGACCCCCTAAAAGCGTAACACTTTTCGCCTCATCAAATACCCTTACACTTGAGATTTGCTTGTCCTCAAGCAAATGCGCTTTTATTCCAATCAAAATATGAGCTAGGGGTCATTTAACACTAATATAAAAGTAATTACAACAAATAATTATTCCATCCTAGTCATAACAAGCATGGAAATCATACACTAGCACCTTACAAATAGTGTTTGGATACTCTCATCTCTCGGGTGTTATAAACCTATATAACTAAATGGAAATGGAAGAAATATCACTCACTACCTGTCATAGCAAATAGATTACCATAGGCTTGGGAAAGGATCAAAAACCTCCTCCACTAGGCGTAAGCACCAAAGATAAACTATCAAAGAGGGCTATACAAAGGGTTATAATGTTAGGTGTAGGGATATGATAAACACGGTTTGGTTGGAATAAAGGGTATTTTTAGTGGTGGCGAGTTAATTATCTTGATCAAATACATGCACAAGGTGGTGTTGCTAAGCCAAGACTCGACTCGACATAAGCTAAAAAGAAAATAACATAAACATAAATAAAGATGAAATGAAACGGGATGGTATTCCGTATGTCTTTTCTACTTTTCTTTTTTCCAATTTTTTTTTTTCGTTTTTCTAGTTTTTTCGATTTTTTTTTTCATACACTCTTGCCCTACCATCCAAAATAATACATCATAGGGGCCTCCGTTCTCCCCTTACACTTGAACTTTTACATACTATACAATTAACTATTTTAATGACTCGAATTAAGATAATTGAAAAACTTGGAGTACTTTAAAACATTAACGCACATGTGGGGGGTAATAATTGACTTCTTCCCCATTACTCCATTACATTAGTACTTTACCCATGAGTCTCAATCGTCCCAAAATAATATGTACAAGGATATGACTCGACTTAGCAACCATGTAATCAATTAGACAATTAACTAAGGGTTTAAACATGTAACAATAATGCACTAAAGATGAGTGCATACAAGGTAGGCTAAGGCGATTTGGGTGTACATTTGGGTGAATTTTAAATAAATTCTTCCTTTAAGTAAAATGCATAAAGTTAGAAACAAAAAAGATAGGCTCTGAGGGGTATACTAGGGGTATCGTGTACTAAAAATGAGTACAATGCTAAGGTGTGGGAGAATTACTTGACTTTATTAGTAAAGTTCATTGGCTTCATTGGTCAAGTAATTATAATACGGGTTTAAAAACAAGGGTTATCCTAATGCCTCTTATCATGTAGTAAATCTAACTACACGAATGTAGTCTCACTTGTGGATTTGGGATGGTCACTAACGCAAGTTCTAGAATCTATAGGCTACCGGTACACACACAAGCATCAACAATGAATGCTTTTCCTAACAATTCTAGGGGCGAACCTCACATATTTGGGGAAAATTTTTTTGAGTGGTACGGTTTTTGTGCTAGTCATACAATTCCCTATCCATGAGACGCTTATTAAGACTAAAGTTTCACTCCTAAATGTTGTAAAAAAATTAAATTTGGCGCTAAAATTGCCCTAACAAATGTTTCTCTCGGTTTTATTACACATCTACCATTAAACAAAACAAAAATCAAACGTAATTGCATTTTCTAAGGTGTCTTCATTTACCCCTCTTACACTTAAACCGAACATTGTCCCCAATGTTCACATAAAAGATGTAAAAGTAAAGAAAATAAAGAATGAACAAATACTCCCCTGATTCGTTTGATGTGGATCGTGTGGTAACATGGTTAGATCTTCTTCCAAGATGATGTAAAAAGCTCCAAGCTCAAAGCGACTCCAAAAGCTTGATGTCATAAACTTGATTCCATGTTCATCTTCTTGTCCAATGTAACCTGTTAAACTTGAGAAAACAATCTAGGCAAACCTTGCGTAAAATCGGCAGCAAATTCTATAAAAGGATATAATGCTTGTGGAATGAAAATTTTTGCAGATTCCTGGAATTAAAGATGCAGTAATTTTTATAATCCGGCAGAAAAACTAAATTTTAAAAACTTTTTATGGAATCAAAGCCTGACGCCGTCAGGTTTTAAAGCCTGACGCTATCAGAATTGATCTGACAGAATCCTTATGTTTAGTTTCCGGAAAATTTCTAGAAAAACAATTACCTCAATTCCTGGAATCCTGTAAAATTTCATTATGACTCGATACAAGCATTTGACTCGAACAAATACTAATATGTATGTTCATTTTATATCGTTACAATTCATGTTCCAATTCATTCTTATAAACAAATTTAGATTTCTCTTACACTTATCTTTTGCAAAATACCTTTATATGTAGTTAAGACGAAGTTAAAAACAAAATAAAGCATTTTCACAATTTTAATTTGAAACATGAATCAATAACAATAAAAATAAAACATGCATACGGAAACAAATAAATTCAAATAAACAAACACACAAAACAAATAAAGCTTGGGTTGCCTCCCAAGAAGCGCTTTTCTTTATTAACGAGTCTTGTAGCTAGACTCAAAGTCACTCTCAATTACATGACTTCATCGTTGGTCACGGTTTCTAGGTCATCCTCGGGTCCACTATCGGTGTCACTCTCATAGTGAAGGTATTTTGGGTCCTCGAAATCAAAGGGATCCTTCTGATATTTGGAACTAAGCTCACTAACATCCTTAAAGAATCCACACGACAAATCAAGAGTGTTCGTACACCCTCTTCTCACATCCTCATCACATAACACAAGCTGCGCACCTAGTCCATCGAGCCCTTCACAATCGATTCCCGCGAACTCTTTCATCTTATAAGGGGCTTGGTACGAAACTTTTCTAATTCCATCGGTGAAAGTCATGAACCCGTTGCGCTCATCCACGACCAAGTTTGTGATTTCGCAAAAGGGTTCCCCAAAGACGACCTGTGATAGCCTAGGGTCGATGTACTCCTCAATATTATCAACGATCGTGAAGCTCATTGTAAACGTCATATTGCCCACAAACACATGCACATTATCATCTACGCCAACGACCTCTTCTCCCTTGTAGATCATGCCCCATCTGCAAATATTGTTGTAATGAAACAGGGACATCACGTTCTTGGGTAGACGTGTGTCGATGTAAACATTATAAAAATGTTTGTGACCGATCATACAAGGTATTTTGAGGCTGTCTGGGTAACTTCGCCTTATTTTCCCTGGCCTTCTTCTTTGTAACTCCCTTGTGTTACAAACCAACAGCGGTTGGTATTCATACACCTCTTCGTTACCTTCCCAAAAAATTACTTTCCTGACACCATCAGTAAATAGCGCGCTGTTGTCGCTCTTGTCCAATATTACTCCTGTTGCTTTTACGAATGGTTTTCCAAGACCAGGTTAGTTAATAAGGGATTAATGATCGAGACCATGTCGTTGATTACAGTGAGTTCAATGTTATAGATGAATTTCCCAATCATAATAGGCACTCTTCTGATTATCCCGATGAAATTGAATCCCTCATGTGTGAGTTGCTCAGTGAAAGCTTCGTTGTATAAGGAAGGGGAGATTGCATTCATCGGGTAGTTGGGGTCTACATAGGCGTTGGTTATGACCTTTTTCCTAGTGGTGCAGGAGATCTTAAAAACGTCGGGGTCGTCTTCCTCTATCCTACTCCTGAACCCAATGGAGAGTCTTGCCGTTCCCTTCTCAAGTTCCTCCATAGGGGAGCTATCAATTAATCCTGGGGATTCTTGGGGCTCCTTGAGCACCTTATCTGCTTCCTCCCTATTTCTTGTCTCTTGAGTGGACGAGTCCTTGGTCAAACCCAAAGGGTTCTTCGTCTCCCCGTGGCCAACCTCGAGGATGTCTCCTTCGACCTCACTATACCCTCTATTAGTTTGCTGTTTATCCGTATCGGGTTTGGGCACGGGTATCGCGGTAATGGTGTTCACAAAGTGGGTTGGTGTAGGGGAGGTAGAGGGTTCCTTAATTTCTTTCCTATCTGGTGACATATGTTTGAAGAGTTTGCTAGGGCTCTTAATTTTCACAGGTGAAGGTGGCTGACTGAGGACGGAGACGGACTTGACCTCTTCGACCCGCGTTAATTCACTAGCAAGGCGACCATTTATCACGTTAACTAGGTTACCAACCTTGTTACTCATGTCGGCTTGCTGTTGTTTGAATTGATTCTCGAGTTTCGAAAGCCTTATTTCATGAGAAAGGATGAATTTTCGCAGGGTTTCCTCAGGACTCTACTCAGGCGTACTTAAGGGAGGATGATGCTCAGACCACGTAAGTGGGGGAGAGTCATTGAACGATACACTACGAGTTTGGTTCCAACTGAAATTTGGTTTATCTTTCCATACCTCATAACCCTCGTTCATTCCCTTAGGTTCCTGATTAACAATGGGCCATCTGTCCCTTGTCTTGTTGATGCGTGAGGATGCGAATTCCTTAAAGGCTTCTTTGGGGAGTTCCATGCAGTTATGAGTGTCGTGAGGACCATTGCATAATCTGCATGAGGAAGTGACTCTGTTCAATTGGTTTGAAGGTTTAGGAGCTTCGTAGGATTTCATTAGATACTTGACTTGGTCTTCAAGTTCCATGATCCTACGGTCGGAAGTGCTTGAATTATTCAAAGGCAAAGATATTGCCTTGACCGTTTTGTTTAAATCACGGGGATCATTCCAACTTTCGTTGTCATAGAGAGCAAGATCTTCTATGAGTTCCCATGATTGTTCCGCACTTAGATCACGTAGCTTGCCACCGGCCGCTTGGTCAATGGTTTGCTTCGTGGGGATATTGATATGGTCATANACTTCACCCACCCACAATAATCACAAACAAACCAACAACATATAATCAATAGCTAGGTTTCATTAGATCCAAGCAAACACAATACAGACCTAGCCTAGCATGTTAATTGAAAGACAAGCATAAGATATAATCAAACAACACATAGACATATTGATTGATTTGGAAAAGGACTTATCTTTAATTAAGCATCCAAGTTTCAAGGGTGAAAAACCCTTAAAAATACTGTAAAACACGAGCTAGGGTTTTTCCCAAAAGTTGCACACGAATAAATGAAAATTAGACGAATATATATAGAATTTACAATCTGACGGCGTCACCTTATAGGGCGTGATGCCGTCACCTCGCCGCCAAAACACTATTCAGATTGCTCGGATCCACTCCTGACGCCGTCCCCTTCTAATCTTCTCTGGGCCGTCTCCCTTTGTGACAAAACGTGACGACCTACATCTTGTAACACGTGACGCCGTCACGTATTAAATCTCAAAATCTTTCTGGGGCGTCTAGTGCAAAAATAATCCACCTTGTTGTCAAAGCGTGATGCCGTCCCGGGTCCCCTGGTAGAGCGTGACGCCGTCAGGTACAATTTCCAGCATATTTTGAGACTTTGTCGTTTTCTTCACTTTATGCTCCAAAAAACGTCCAAAATGCTTCCTTTTTCAGATTTTATCTCCAAAGTACCTAAAATAACAAAAGGAACGATTTAAGGCAATATTTGATCAAATAATTACGGATTAGGGCTTAAATGACCCCCTAAAAGCGTAACACTTTTCGCCTCATCACCATGACATTTAACCCCGCATCATGGAACCTGAATCCCTATTTACAGCTGTTCTAAACACCCTACTCCCATAATTAGTATTCTCATTTAATCTTCCACGCATCTTGCACTTGAACCACTTGCACCAATTGTTTAAATCCCAATGTATTTAGTTTTAAAAGTACCATGGCAAATATGACATCAAACATTTGTAATGTGTACTACATGGAAAAAAAATTTGGTCTTGTCAAATTGATGATGAACTGTAAAGGTTTATTTTTCTTTAAATTCGGTTCTAATGATGGGATGGACGCGATGCTTGAAAATGGTCTGTGGTTAATTCGCAACGTGCCATTAATTATGAAAAAAAGTGCTCAACGGATGCGAATCTTATGAAAGAGGATGTGTGCAGTATTCCGGTTTGGGTTAAATTTCATGATATTCCTATTACTACATTCACGGAAGATTGTTTGAGTGTTATTGCAACCAAACTAGGCACTCCATCAATGCTTGATTCTTATACGTCGACTATGTGCATGGAGTCGTGGGGTAGGCCGAGTTATGAACGTGTCATGATTGAGTCGAGAGCTGATGCGTAGTTGAAACACTCCCTCATGGTGGCGGTACCAAAATTCGAGGGTGAGGGTATAATATGCACAATATTCATATTAAATACGAGTGGACACTTCCAAGATGCTCAAGTTGTAAAGTAGTTGGTCATGTTCTTAATGAATGTCCTAATAAACTTGTCACAGATCCTATTAAGAACATGAAAGCGCTAAAGCAAGCTATACGTGGGGTTCATATTGGTTCGAAGATTAAGTTCACTTATCAACCTAAGGAACAAGAAACTGAAGGTAACTAATGATACTTCGGTTCCTTCCACTTTAAACTCGTTTGATGTATTAAGCTCTATGGTGAACATGGAGGAAGGAGAGGGTCGTAAAGCTTCGGCATTTCATAGTCCAAGTACTACATCTTTGGCTGCAAGGATTAATGAACTAGAAAGTCAAATGCCTTATAGGAAGCTTGTGCTACTGGATGATGATGGGAAGCCGCTAAAACCTTGTAACTTAAAGCTTCATATGCATATTGGTATGTGAACCTAGTACTACTATGGAAAAGCAAGGGGAAGATTAGGATAGTGATGAAGTCGAGGATATTGATGATGAAATGGCTCGATATATAGCTAACCCGAATCGTGCTGGTGGAGGAGCTAATAATGCAAGTCTCCTTGAGTATGAAGATTATGATGGTTACGAGTATGATGTTAATAACTTAACTGAAGAACAACTTGCTTTCTGTGACGCGTGAGACATCCATATTCATAGTAGAGTTAGGAAGTAGTTCTAGTTTGTTGTTAACGTTTAACTTTGGTAGGTTTATAAGATTGGTTTGTCTCTTTTATGATAATTTTTGTTTGAAGCACAATAGGTGTTTGTTTTCATGTGACGGGCTAAGATGTAGGATTCACCCTCATCTTATGTACTTAATTATTTTTTGGAGTAATATATTTTACCGGAGAAACCCTTTACTAAAAAACAAAGAAAAAAAATACATCTCTACACTTTATGTTTTTGCCACGAATGAATTTATTTCCATAAAAGTTGTTAACCATTAGTGGGATTACATATATTTACATACTTTCTTTTTTTTTTTTTTTTTCTTGATCGGCTTTATGGTAGTCTTCCCTCCGATTTTTATAATTCACGTTACTGCTTAGCTTGTCTTAAAATATTGTCTCCTTTCGAAATACAAATATTTTATTTGGGATTTATAACTTGTGTTTTAGGGCACAAGTTGAGCATACCAAAAAACATAAGGACCTACGAAAAAAGACTCAGGAAACCGTATATTTTATTTAAAAAGTTTATTTTGTATGGGTTTCTATATCTTTTTTCGTGAGTCCTTGTGTCTTTTAGTGTACATAACTTGTTCCACTATAGCACAAGTTAGAAAGATCGATTTTATTTATTAACTTTTCCTTTTTACCCATATATATTTTTATTTTATTTTTTCCTTTTTCTGAGAATAATTTTACCCACCTAAAGTACTGTTACCCTGCCCCGCAATGAGATAAGTACTTGACCTTCATAAAATAATTTGGTAGGAAATCCAAAAAGAAAAACAAACCTACACAGCACAACAATAAGGGTAAAACAGTAATTTCACATACAACAAGTTGACATTAACGTCTCATCTCAGCACACTTCACACTAGTATAAACAACACAATTCCTCAACGTCTCTTTACAACCCCTTCCGGTCACCAGCCAACAATGCCCGTCACCGACATTTTCGCGGGCGAAATAGCCACGGAGCTTCTCAAAATGTTAATAGCCATAACAAGAAAAGCATGTTTATGCAAACAAAGTGCTGAACAGTTAATCACATCAATAAACGAACTCGCACCAATCATACACGAGATCAAATACACAGGCGTAGAGCTAAACTCCATACGACAGATGCAGCTCGAGACCCTTTCTCGGGCACTTCAAGACGGTCATGAACTCGCGGGAAAAGTGCTTAACTCGAGCAGATGGAACGTGTACAGAAACTTGCAACTTTCCAGAAAAATGGAAAAAGTGCAAAAAAAGATATCTAGATTTGTCCAAGGGCCGTTACAAGCTCACGTGCTGGCAGATGTCCATCACGTGAGATTTGAAACGGCCGAAAGATTTGATAGGCTAGAAAACTCTACTCGTCGGATAGAGCACAGACTAGGGTCTATGAAGATCGGAGTATCTGACGAGGTTTACGAGGATGAGAATATGTATGAGGGTAATATCGTAAAAGTAGGGATGGAGTTAAGTAAAAGGAAAGTTAAAGATATGGTACTTGATAATGATTTGGTGGTTGTTGGGATTAATGGAATTGGCGGGAGTGGTAAGACTACTTTGATTCGAGATATTTGTACAGACGATGAAGTACGAAGTAAGTTTATACTTATAGCTTCATGTTTCTTTCCATTTTTATTAACTTGAGCTTATGAGTTTGCTTTTTATTGTTACAGGTTACTATGGTGGTAGGATTTTGTTCCTCACAGTTTCGCAGTCGCCTAATGTGGAGGTGTTGAGGCAAAAGATTTCGGGGTTTATTACGGAAAGTAGGTATAATGGGTTTTCTGATTTATCTTATTGGAACATGGTGATACCTATGTTAGTGATTTTGGATGATGTTTGGTCGGAAGCTGTTGTTCAACAGCTTATGTTTAATGTTCCTGGTTGTAAGACTGTTGTAGTTTCGCGTATTAAGTTTCAGTCTTCGGTTCTTAACTCGAGTTATGAGTTGGAATTGTTAAGGGAGGAAGATGCAATTTCGCTTTTTTGTCATACTGCTTTTGAAACGACATCTATTCCTCCTGGTACTGATGAAAATTTGATCAAGCAGGTATAACTTCAATTCTTTCTAATCATTTGTGTGTTGGTCTGATTTGAAAGTGATTATGTGATGTGGAATAATTATAATCAGATAATCAGTTGTAACATAATGTTGGGAGTGCTTATATTGTTTATAGTTGTGACAGCCTGTTGTTTGAGCATCTAAAGAACTAAGTAGTTAGATAATCTGAATGAGCTAAACTATTGATAATTTGCAACTTGTAAACTCGCTATTTAGATAATCACTTTTAAACGCAATATAAAACTCCTAAATCAGTAGATCGTACTAGTCTAATAATTACGATAATCTAATCTTTTGCTTAATAGGTTGTGGAGAAATGTAAAGGGCTTCCATTGGCTCTAAAAGTGATTGGAGCTTCACTTAGAGACCAGCCCGAACAGTACTGGAGAGGGGCAAAGAGCAGATTATCACGATCCCAGCCGATTTGTGACTCCCATGAAAGTGAGTTGCTTAACCGAATGAGATTAAGCATTGATTACCTTTCAGAAAAGGTCCGGGATTGCTTTCTGGATTTGGGTTCCTTCCCAGAAGACAAAAAGATCCCTCTAGATGTTCTTGTCAATATATGGACAGAACTTCATGATATTGATGAAGAAGAGGCTTTTGCTATTCTTGTCGAGCTAGCAAACAAGAATCTTCTCACACTTGTGAAGGACTCGAGGTATAGTTAGTTTTATACACGAATCATCTTAAAGAGTTTTATAAATTTGATTTGGTTCCTAAGTCGATCTTTATGATAATATATTTTTCAGGGCAGGGGATATGTATGGTAGCTACAATGAGATCTCGATTTCTCAACATGATGTGTTAAGGGATCTGGCTATTTATATGAGCCATTCTGGGGGTATAAATCAACGAAAACGTATAGTTATGGCCAGGAGAGAAGATGGGTTACCTAGAGAATGGGAGAGGAATGCCGATCAACCATTTTTTGCACGAATTGTTTCCATTCATACAGGTGAAACACGATAACCTATATCAATATCATTTGTTACAAGTAAATTTTTTACAATAGATGCTTAGTGAAAGTTTAAACTTTACTTATGTAGGTACAATGAGAGAAATGGATTGGTTAAAAATGGATTTTCCGAAAGCTGAGGTTTTAATTTTGAATTTTGATTCAAGTGATTATTTCTTGCCTCCTTTCATCGGAAACATGCCTAAGCTTAGAGCCTTGGTGATAATAAACCACAGCACAAAAACCGCACAACTTCATAACCTATCAGTTTTATGTACCTTGACCAACTTAAAAAGCCTTTGGTGTGAAAAAGTGATAATTCCTCAACTACCCGAAAAGAACATTTTACCCCTCCCAAACCTTCGCAAAATTTCATTGCTACTTTGTAGGATAGACCATAAAGATCAATCCGAACTAGACCTCTCTCGCATGTTCCCTCGCCTTACAGAGCTCACAATGGACCATTGCATTGGTATGGCCAAATTGCCCTCTAGTATTTGCCAAGCGAAACTAAATAGCCTAAGCATCACCAACTGTGAAAGTCTAGAAGAGCTCCCATCCGATTTCGGAAAATTGTTATTTTTAAAAGTCTTGAGACTTTACGCGTGTCCAAAGCTTAAAATGCTTCCATTTGGGATCAAGAATCTTTTATGGTTAGAGCATATTAATATATCTCAATGTGTTAATCTTCATAGTCTCAATGAAGAAATTGGTGGTTGTTTAAGTTTAAAAGAGATCGATATGCGAGAATGCCCTCAGATTAAGTGGTTGCCGAGATCAGTAGCAGGGCTGAGATCACTGAGACGTGTGCTTTGCGACGAAGAGATTTCGTGGCAATGGAAAGAGTTCAAGAATGAGTTGTCTGATATGTCCGTTCAAGTAGCTGAGCAGTCTTTTGATCTAGACTTTCTTAGAGAGTAACGAATGTTTTACTTATTTTTTTTGTTACTTGTTAGTCTAGTTTTGTACAGTATATACTAAAGCAAATAGATAAATAGATAGATGAAATTAGTAGAGATGTATTGATCTCTTGGCACTCTTTGCTTTAAAAGTAGAAATAAAACCAGTTGTGCCATTCAAAGATTAGATCTTTCTTTTTTCTCCAATGATGGAGAGGTCAAAATTTAATTCTCAGTAATTATGACTTGTAAGATATTCGGGCCCCTAACTTGTAAGATTACGTTTTAATAACTTTTAACTCTATTTTCTTTTTCTATTTTCTTACTTTTTTTTTTGGTAAAGGGCATTCCACCCGGTAAATTAACTATTTTCTTAATTTGTGTTACATTTTTTTTTTCTTAATTATATATTTTCTCGACTTTCCATTTAGTATTGATAATACATTTAAAGAGAATCGTCATTATATTTTTTTTAAATAAAAAATGTTAAATATGATAATAACAAAAATGGCACAAGAGTCTTTGAAACAACAATAATATATAACTAGTTTGTGAAATCAAATTGTAGCAATGCAAATTTTGAGCATTAATTTTAAATTTTTTCGTTGAAAATATTAAATATATTATAAAATATTCTATCTTTTTCGTAATCATATCATCGTACATATCGGTCGTATGGTCCTCGTTATTTGTCATTTTTAAGAACAAAATGATCACACGTTACACGGTGCAAAACTATGTCCATAGAAAAAAGATCAGATTCATCAAGATATCGTTATCTTGTTATTTGGAAGTAAACAGAAAGATGCTTTCAAAGAAAAATATAATAACATGTAACGTAAATGTATGATGTGATTTTTTGTAATATCACATGTAATGTAATTTGAACACCAAACAACGCGTTTCTTGGTTTTACTGGACCTACGGTCATAATACGATAACAACATGTCACTCAATAATATCCTCAAAAAAAATAATACTTGAAAGTAATTGTTTTTTTTCGAAAATAAAAAGGAGACGTATAGTTTGTGCTGAATCAAATATAAATTTATGCTTTCACACTTGAATCATAAAGAATGTCGTAATCGAAAAACAATTGTCATAAAGTCTTATGTGCGTCTAAGCAAATATGTTAGGACTTAGGTGTACAACGTTATTATATATGTCACACTAAATTTCTTGCTACTAATTAATCATTTCAATCTTGAAATTTGACGTCTTACCTAAGTCCAAGTATACTAGTTGCTAATCCTTGCTTGTAAAATTGTTACACTTGTTTAAATTGTATTGCTTTAGAATACGTATTTAATATAGCTTTAACATTAATAACGTGCATTAATATATAATTATCTCACTATCAAACTTAAATAAGTGCCCGAAAATTGTTCTCTTTTGATAGCTTTGTATGGTATTTTTGCCGAACTTTGTGTCTTTATTGGGAACGAGGTTTGGAATATGATTCATTATTGCACATTAACTTTGACCATATTCATTGAATATGTACTCAAAGACAAACGTACATGAAAGTGTAGGTCTTTCTATATTGCACGTCTCGTAGTTTTATGTCCTTTCAAAGTTTAAAGACCTCATTTAACTTTCGAAATCATACTGAAACATGACTCGTAGATATTGTCGTGTGAAAACCAAAAATTGTCATAATTTTGAAGGATGAAGCCATACACACCTAACACCCTAAATAAATAAAAATGACACATTTTCTCTCTTTTATAATCCAATCATCAAAAACTGTTTTCCATAAAATTACATAAACATTATAAACATGTAAATTCAAGTCGATATCTTGTAAACGGTAAATTTTTAAGGCACAAAAAATACACCATAATCACGACGAAATTTTTTTTATGTATCAATAAACAGGCAATTCGATATACTTTTGAACATTTTTTTTATTTCATGCTTTATTGTATAGTGTTAAAATTTTCGCCGTGAAAAATAACATGTGATTTGTAAAATCATTTATGATTTGTTATTTTAAAAGCCATGTATGATTTCACAAATAACATATAATTTACGAATCACATGTGATTATTCTGAGCGAAAAAATCAATAATAAAATGAAACTCGAAAAACTTCATCGAGTAGATGGAAATGCCCCTTTATAGAAAGATAACTTTTTTATTGTCGCGATTGTATGATTTGTTTCGCGTAATGATTAACAGTTTGTTAACTATTTAATTTTTAAAAGAACGAGAAAAATTAGGTTTTTTTTTCTTTTCTTTTTTTTATCATTATTATATATATATATATATATATATATATATATATATATATATATATATATATATATATATATATATATATATATATATATATATATATATATA
>LBNU01013088.1:1245-63823 GCA_014162995.1 Artemisia annua | reverse complement strand
AAAAAAAAAAAAAAAATAAAAAAAAAAAAAAAAAAAAAAAAAAAAAAAAAAAAAAAAAAAAATAAAAATAAAAAAAATAACAAAAAAAAAAAAAAAAAAAAAAAAAAAAAAAAAAAAAAAAAAAAAAAAAAAAAAAATCTCAAACCTTACTTCACAGCTCATTTGAAGATTTAAGGCTATGTTTGGTAGCAGTAGCAGTGAGCTGTGAGCAGTAGCCACAGCTCACAGCTCACCGTTCACAACTTGTTAAAGAAGCATTGGAAAGATGAGTTTTCCTAAAAAATGGCAAAGCGCACCGCTCCTTTGCCAAACAAATAATAAAAATCAAAAAGCTTATTGCTTACCGCTCATCGCCCCAAAAAACTACAAAAAGCTCCGCGCCAAACATAGCATTAAACACTCCAAACCCAGCCCCGCCAGCATTTCAAATTTCAAACCTCACTTCAAAGTTCATTTGAAGCCAGCATTTCAAATTTCAAAAAATTTAAGGTGTCGTTTAGTTGTAGAAATTTTTTTCTCTTTTTCCGTTTTAAATTTCCTTAAGAAGTGAGTGATTTTTCTTCTCTAAAGAAGAGTTGAGAATTTTGAAAACCCGTTTATTTAGAGTTATATTTTCCTTTTTCAAAAATGATAAGAAAATTACCTCAAATTGTGACGATGGCGGGCGGTGGCAGCGACGGTGGGCGGTGGAGGATGACACGAGAGATNTTTTCCGTTTTAAATTTCCTTAAGAAGTGAGTGATTTTTCTTCTCTAAAGAAGAGTTGAGAATTTTGAAAACCCGTTTATTTAGAGTTATATTTTCCTTTTTCAAAAATGATAAGAAAATTACCTCAAATTGTGACGATGGCGGGCGGTGGCAGCGACGGTGGGCGGTGGAGGATGACACGAGAGATTAGGAGTAGAATGGTGTATGTGTTTTTTTTTTTTGGGTTGAGAAAAAATAAGAAAGAAAAAAATGAGAATGGTAGAATGGGCTTTTCAATTTCTTATTTAAAATTTAGAAAATGAGAATTTAATTTTTTTTTTAAATTGTTGAAAAATGTGTGACTAAACGGATTTTCAATTTTTCCATTTTCACATGAGAATTTTCTTGAAAAAATGAGATATTTTTCACAAACTAAACGCACCCTAAATTTCCACTAATACATTTCCCATTTCTTTTTACACATACGTTTCTTCTAACAAAAATCTACGAAAAATAAATTAACTAACAACACCAGCAAAAATTTAATTGCGGCAGAGTCAATCTGATAAGCAGTTGAAACCAGAAAACGAAACTAGCATCCAAAAATGAACAAACTAGATGACTGAAACAAACATTGCCATTACACAGGATTTCCTCATCTTTGACTACCATCCACCGTATTCAAATTATCCAACCAAACTCATATAACTACCACCGACCCACTATCCATTGTGCTCACCCTTTATTTATTTATATTATTCAATCAAGATTTAGCAATAGGCTTTTGTTGAACTTATTCAAACAACTTACTTCTCTTAAGCTGATGGGTTGATTTTTCTTCTTTTCAACTGACGCCACACAACAAACAGTTGGCAACAATTGATATCTTAATGAGTGAATTTACGTGATTTATGACTATGATACCATATAAAAATAAGAGGAAAACTGAAATTTGTATTATTAATTTTAAACAAATATGGCTCTAAGCCTACTAGACGTGCATAAAACAACGAACTTTGTGCTTTATTAAGACTAGCAGGGTATCGGCGCGTTGCAGTGGCGGGTACCCTGAAATAAAATTTTTCGATGAATAACGTATTTTAGTTTATTATGTTCTTTTTGACAATAAATTTACGGATATCAAGAATTTTGTATAGCCCGTGCCTGTTCAGGCTCGAGCCCGTTTGATCCGCGCCCGTTCGGGTTCAAGCACATTTGGCCCGTTGCCCGTTCGGGCTTGAATATTTGTATAATGTGCTTTATTGTTGTAGTAGTGAAATTTAATGCATGATGAGACGAAAAGTGTACCCATTTTAAGGGGTCATTTAAGCCCTAATTCGAGTAAATGTGATCAAATATTGCCCTAAATCGTTCCTTTTAAAATTTTAGGTACTTTTGAGAAGAATTCTGGAAAACATGCTAATTTGGACGTTTTTGGAGCATAAAAGTGAAGAAAACGACAAAGTCTCAAAAGAAGCTGGAAAACCTTCCTGACGGCGTCAGAGTCACAATGTGACGCCGTCAGCCAACATTGACAAAGGAGTAAAATCAGATTATACTAGACGCCCTATGAAGAAAACAAGATGTTTACACCTGACGGCGTCAGGTGTTAGAAGAAGTAAGCCGTCAGGTGTAATGCTAAAGAGTGACGGCCCAGAGCTTATTTACAAGTGACGGCGTCAGAAGTAGATCTAGGCCATCCGAGAACCCTAATGACGGCGAGCTGACGGCGTCAGAACCCATAACCTGACGCCGTCAGAGTGTAAAATCTATATATACTTTTCTATTTTTCATTCATTAGTGTGGAACTTTTGGTACAAGTTTGGGAAAAACCCTAAAGACAAATTTGGCTGTATTTTCAAGGGTTTCCCACCCTTGAATCCTTCATGTTCAATTAAATATAAGTCCTCACTTAAATTAATCAATATGTCTATGTGTTGGTTAATTATATCCTATGCTTGTCTTTCAATTAACATGCTAGGATAGATTTTTCTTGTGTTTGCTTAGATCTAATAAAACCTAACTATTAATTATTGGTTGATTGGTGTGTTATTACTTTTCTTGGATGAATGTTTCATCAATGTTAGGCTTAAGAAAACTTGCAATACTCCTATATGGTAACATGCTTGAACGTCTTAAGAAACATGTAACTAATGCGTACTAGGTTATTAAGGTAGTATTTAACGCATGAGCCACTGTTTACAATCCCTATGATTATGTGTACGCATAGTTGTAGGAGGAGATAAGAGCTCATAGAATTGGGGAGATATGTACGCCACCCCATGAATTGTTAAGGAATACACCCGTCATCCACGCAAATAATACATACACCAATTAACCGGTAAAAGATAGTTAGGGAGTAAGGAAATCTAAGTAAACACATTTGTCTCCATATAAGTTTTCACAACCACAATAGTTTAGTTATTTTATTTTAATTGCAATTATAGTTTTTGGGTTAGTTGACTAGCAACTAATTCCGCCCACTGCCTGGTGGGATTGCAAGCTTCTCAAGATCCCTTGAGAGGTAAAACCTGTTGCGTGGTCGCAATCCCACGTTCATCAAGTTTTTGGTGCCGCTGCCGGGGAATAGTTATTATTTAGGTAGAATTTTCATTTTATTAGGTCCACTCATTAGATTCCTATCTAGTGAGATTTTTATTTTCTTTTTATTAGCTTTCTAGTAGTCTATCTTTTCTTTGTGTCTTTTTTCGTANAATAATACATACACCAATTAACCGGTAAAAGATAGTTAGGGAGTAAGGAAATATAAGTAAACACATTTGTCTCCATATAAGTTTTCACAACCACAATAGTTTAGTTATTTTATTTTTCTTTCAATTGTAGTTTTGGGTTAGTTGACTAGCAACTAATTCCGCCCACTCCTCCAATACCCGAGATTTTACTTGCTTTCCAAAAAAATATAAAAATACAAAAATAATCTTCCTTCACCCTTAAACCTTTTAGAGTAGTTTTTCTAACCTAACGAACACTATTCCCTGTGAGAGAACGATCAATCCCCCATACTTACCACTACACTATACTACTAGGGGTGTTAACGAGTCGAGCTTTTATCGAGCTACTCGAGCTCGAGCTCGTTTAACTCGATCCGAGCTTGCAAATAATCGAACTTGAGTCGAGCTCAAACACAAAATAATGCTCGATTAGTTTCATGAGCCGAGCTTTCAAAAATTGATACTCGGCTCGGCTCGTTCGAAAACTCGTTTAGTACTATTCTCGAGTCGAACGAGCTAAACGAGCTATTCGAGTCGAACGAACTAAACGAGCTAATCATGTTTGTAAAAGATTATTATATTATACATATTTTTAACTAATAATATCAATTTGAGTCCAAACCATATATTATAAATACATGACGAATTTCACTCGTAACAAACGAGCTTATCTTTTGCTTTTTATAACTCCCTTGTTTCCTCTCTTTTGTTTCATCTCTCCGATGTGGGATTCAAAAGTAATTTCATTCTTGTCTTTGCAACAATAAAGAATACAAATACTACAATCTATACTACTTATAATAGAGGAAGGCACTTCCCTCCTCTTTAATATTTTAAGACCACCATTAATATAATTTTAAGCAAATACAACCTTGAAAGCATTATTTACAAGTATCTAAAGCACATATAAAATTAAAAACACACTACTCATATATTACAATTAATACATTATTAAAAACACCCTTTCATTCAAAAATACAAGTGAAAAAGCATAATTTACAAGTAGTTGAAGCACAAATAAAATTAAAAAACACTATTCGACACATACAATTAATACATAATTTAATTCACCCATTCACCAAAATATATTACTATTAACCAAAATGTACAATCTAATTAAGCTTGCAAAACATAAATCTGAATCCATCAGCCTAAAACAAAATAACATTTGTCCGCCGGAAAATTTAATCACAGGGTACCCGCCGCCGCATCGCGCGGGTACCCTGCTATTACCACACTTTAATAAACTATTAAAGAATACAAATACTACAATGAGTACATGTATAGATCTAATATTAATAAACTATTACCACACTTTAACATCTATATAATTAGTTTATAAGTTTTTATCAAATACTATTATGTAAGAAAAAAATTATGATATCAATTTTATGTTAACTAAATGTACTAAATTGTCCAAAAATAATAATAATAATAATAATAATAATAATAATAATAATTGTTTGCTAACTCAATTCCTGTCGTTTTTCTTCGTTAATTGTTTGCTGAGTTGCTTAGATAGATTGTTATCTATCTTAAGTCGTTTCTAGTCCTTGGTTGCCAATAGTTGGTCGTATGATTAACTTTTGTTCGATTAAGGTTTATGCGGTTTAGCTTTTATTCCAATCGATTTAATTATTTGTGTGACTTATTGGTTGGTCGATCGTATTCCGATCCTAACTAGTTTCTAATATCCTGATCCTCTTCTGTAAATCGATTGTGGTTTTTCAGTGAATCGACTAAGGTTTTACAATCGTTTTAGGGTTACGTACTGGCTGAATCTTTCTGGGTTTACATCTGGTTTTGTTGCGTTTGTTTTAGAAATGTTGGTGACGAGTTAGGGTTTTCACAACCTTTATTCGATCTGTATTGGGTAATTTGATTACTGGTAGTGTATGGTGTAACCATGAAAAGTGAGTTTCTTCATTCGAGAGGAAGAGGGGTGGAAGAAAAAAGGATAAGACTAAGGAGACGACTGGTTTGAAGGATATAGGTTACTCATCAAAGAGTAACGATGATCCTATTAGTGTGAATGAGGAAGATATGAAGGCATGCTTGGTTCAAATTAAGGAATGACAAAGGGTAAGGAAATGGGATTACAATGCAATGGCAAAGGATATTCTCATGGTTCAAATTTATTCCCCCATTTTCTTGAGTAATGGTTGATTACTTATTAGTGGATAATGAATCATTGCATTATACTTAACCAACCATGCTTATTCATTATCATTTCCTTTCCCCAACCTATAATACCTCCAACCAAGCACCCCCTAAGTTCTTTAGCTTAAAAGATTCATGATATTGAACGTCAAATGCTTGAAGGCGAGCTCATGTTGTTAGGAGATGATAGAGAGCCTTTAAAACCTTTGAATGTCGAGGGTCATGATAATACAATGGAATCGTTTCCATGCTTGTCAAACATCTTTGGTACCCCTAATACATCCACTAATGTGGCTACTGCTGGTCCAAATGATGGTGTGAAATTGACTGGTAGCGGGGCTATTTCATATACGAATCGTCTTAATGTATAACCGAGTTAGAAAACTGCTAATTTTCGTACCTTAGTAGCCCCGACTGGTAAAAGGGATGATGTTACTGTTTTATTCGCGTCGGTGCTTGAAATTAAGGAATGATTTAGTAGTTCTGTTTAAGGATCTTTATTTTTTTATTTTTTTTATAAATTGTCATATGCTAAATATACTAAACCTTCGTTAATAGCTAGATGATTTGACAATATGGAGTTAGTAAACAACATCCTTTATTTTGGATTAACAATGCTAATAAATTAATAGTTTAATCATGGGGCTTGTGGTCTAGTGGTAAAAGCTTAAGTAGTTAAGCGAGCCCAAGTGAGAGTAGTACCGGTTTGGGTGACCGACCGGGAAGTCCTCACTTAGGAACCACAAGCTCTAATGATATCATGCGAATCGGGAATAGGAGTGGGGTTATCCCCTAAGGAGAGGCTCGCGGTTGGTATCTCTGCCCGAGGATGCGACACTAACTCGAGCCAACAACTAACTTCTAACAACTAACCCGCCGTTAAAAAAAAATTAATAGTCTAGCATCATATTTCATATATAAATAAAATATTTCACTAATATATGTACTTTTTATTATTCATTACTTGCAAGATAAAATAAGATATTTATCTAAACTTACATATGTTTCTACGTGTAAAAAAAATATACATTAGACAAAGTTTTAATCCCATCCCACATCGGATGAGTGAAGAAAATAGCCTCCATGGGTACCTTTACAAATACCAAAACCCATGAATCAAAGTGATTACTTTATTAGCGAACTTGGGAGGCTCTTAATTATTGAACATAAGTCTAGTAAACTTATATTGAACGTAAGTTGTCAAAAAAACTTATTCATCATAATTATAGTGATCTTTAACTCAAGGTTTAAAAATGAGTTGTGTTTACAAACGAGCTTAATAGGCTAAGTAAAAAAGTAATCGAGCTCGAGCTTATAAACGAGCCATTGTACAGAAACTTTAAATAACTAAACGAGCATCGAGCTCGAGCTCGAGCACTAATAAAATATTCGAGCTCGAGTTCGAGCTAGATTTTATAAAATTATTCGAGCTCGAGTCGAGCTCGAGCCGAGTATTAGTTAATCGAGCCTAACTTGAATATGCTGAAACTCGACTCGGCTCGGATCGTTAACACCCCTATATACTACACCGACCAGGTACACTGCCTGGTGGGATTGCAAGCTTCTCAAGATCCCCTGAGAGGTAAAACCTGTTGCGTGGTCGCAATCCCACGTCATCAAGTTTTTGGCGCCGCTGCCGGGGAATAGTTATTGTTTAGGTAGATTTTTTTTTTTTTTTTAATTTTATTAGGTCTACTCACTAGCTTCCTATCTAGTGAGATTTTTATTTTATTTTTCTAGGATCTTCTTTAGTCTATCTTTTTTCTTCGTGTTTTTGTTCATAACCATTACCATCCACCATCATGGAAGGTGGTAACCTCCTTGATCCCAACAACCAACCACAACCAAACCAACCTCCTAGAGCCCGTACCTTAGGAGAGTATTCCCGACCTAGCCACCATGGCTATCGCAACACCATTGAGCTCACTCAAGGAGCCAATGTCACTCCCTTGCGATCCGACACCATCCTGTTGGTGCAAAGCGGATGCGCATTCCATGGACTTCGTTCCGAAGATCCAAATCAACATCTCAAGGATTTTCTCAAAATCGTAGACTCTATAGACCTTGATGTTGCCACTCGAGAGACGACCCGATTGCGTCTCTTCCAATTCTCTCTGCGGGACCAAGCTAGTCAATGGCTTGAACGACTTCCCGCATGATCCATCACCTCTTGGGATGATCTCACAACTCGTTTCCTTGCGCAATTTTTCCCACCGGGGAGAATTACCAAGCTAAGGAATGATATCTTGGCGTTCCAACAACGCCAAGGCGAAACCCTCTACGAGGCATGGACTTGATTCAAGGACTTACTCCAAAAAGTCCCTCACCATGGCATAGACCTTTGGCTCCAAGTCCAAATCTTCTATGACCATATCAATATCCCCACGAGGCAAACCATTGACCAAGCGGCCGGTGGCAAGCTACGTAATCTAAGTGCGGGACAATCATGGGATTTCCTAGAAGATCTTGCTCTATATGACAACGAAAGTTGGAATGATCCCCGTGATTTGAATAAGACGGTCAAGGCAATATCTTTGCCTTCGAATAATTCAAGCACTTCCGACCGCAGGATCATAGAACTTGAAGACCAAGTCAAGTTTCTCATGAAATCCTACGAGGCTCCCAACCCATCAAGCCAAGTGAATAAAATCACTTCTTCATACGAATTATGTAGTGGTCCCCACGACACTCGTGATTGCATGGAACTCCCCGAACAAGCTTTTGCGGATTACGCATCCTCGCGTACCGACGGAGCGGGAGATAAGTGGTACACTTTCAAACCCGAGCCAAACCCTTACGGTGATTCATACAACCCCTCATGGAAAAATCACCCAAACCTTAGGTGGAAGTCAAACCAAAACGTGCCACAAAACAATTCTTCCAACCCACCTAATCGTTTTCAACCCAACGGTCCTTCCTCGAACCGTACCTTCAACAATAATCCTTCCAACAACTATGGTAGTACCAATAACTTTGAAGGGTTGATGTCCAATTTTATGGCATCTCAAGAAGCTCGTATAGCTAAATTCACATCCGAATTTAATCAACAACAAGTAGAGATGACCAATAAGATTGACAACTTATTGAAGGCCCTTACCAACCAAGTGATATCACCTCCACATAAGGACGCTAGGACCACTAATAGCGGACCCCAAATCAAGGACCCTTCTTCATCCAAACATGTCCACTTCGTCAACGTTGTCACTTGTCACTATTAGACCAATTGATAGGAGTGAGGAAAATAATGAGCCTAAGGATGAAGTTAAGGAAGTCGAGGTAGATGAGGAAAATAGGGTAAGCAAGATTGAAGAATTAGATGACAGAGATGACTACTTCAATAAGTTACCAACTAGAGAAGAACGGGCATACCATAAGGATTTATTCGATGACTCCGAGACACCATACTTCCTAGGTGACCCTATTATCAAAACGGGCGACCCTTCTAATCTCAACATACCATGCAACATTGGACATTTGCATGTGTGGAAAGCTTACATCGACCCTAGATCGCCCATAAACATCATGACTAGAGCCCAATACAACTTGATAATGAAAAATCAACTTAGGTATAGGGTATTCCCCGATAAGGGATGGATTAGTAACTTCACGGGAAGAGTTAGGGGATTACCGGTTTATGTAGGGAACTTCACCTATGTCACCGACTTTGTGATTGTAGAAGATATCCGCCCAATAGTCGATGCAAGTTTAACTCAAGTAGTCTTGGGAAAACCGTTTATTGAGGTCTCTAGAATGACTTATGAACCTTCCTCAGGGATAGTTAAATTTAAGGATGAGACCGATGAAGTGAACTACCAAATGCCATATAAGATAGAGCAATTCCAACACTTGTCAAACGTTGAAAAGGAGCTTAAACAAGCGGTCTACTATAGGAATGATGAGGATAGACGTAGGGGAGTAGACTATGTTATGGAAAGGATATTCAGTTTCTACAAGGATTGTTTGAAATTAGGACCGGATTATAAAACCGGACAAGAGGATGACCTAGAAACCGAGACCAACGATGAGGTCACGTAATGTACGGTGACTTTGAGTCTAGCTACAAGACTCGTTAATAAAGAAAAGCGCTTCTTAGAAGGCAACCCAAGCTTTGTGTGTCTTGTTTGTTTGTTTATTTGATTTTATTTGTTTCCGTATGTATGATATTTTTTGTTATTGATTCATGATTCAAACTAACTTGTGAAAATGCTTTATTTTGTTATTAACTTCGTCTTAACTACATATAAAGGTATTTTGCAAAAGCTAAGTGTAAGGAAAAATCTAAATCGGTTTATAAGAACGAATGAACATGAATCATAACAATGTAAATTAACATACATATTAGTATTTGTTTGAGTCAAATGCTTGTATCGAGTCATAATGAATTTTTGCAGGAATTCCAGGAAGTAAGCTCTAGTTTTTCCAGAATTTTTCCGGAAACTTAACATGAGAATTCTGTCAGATCATTTCTGACGGCGTCAGGCATTACAACCTGACGGCGTCAGGCAATAATTTTCTGCAATTTTTGAAAGTTTTGTTTTTCTTCCGGAAATAAAAAGTTTTTGTTAATTCTCTAACTTATAATCTCCAGGAATTCTGCAAAAATATTCATTCCACAAGCATTATATCCTATTATAGATTATACCGCCGATTTTATGCGAGGTTGGCCTTTATCTTTTTTTCAGGTTAACAGGTTATTTTGGACAAGAAGATGATTTATATTTTGGAAGGGAAGCTTTGAGCGTTCATCTTTCTTGGAAGAAGATCTAACCATGTTACCTCACTATCCACATCAAACGAATCAGGGGAGTATTTGATTTCATTCTTTCATTTTATTTACTTTTACATCTTCTATTTGAACATTGGGGACAATGTTCGGTTTAAGTGTAAGGGGGGTAAATGAAGGCACCTTAGAGAATACAATTGCGCTTGATTTTTGTTTGTTTGATAGTAAATTTGTAATAAAACCGAGAGAAATATTTGTTAGGGCAATTTTAGCGCCAATTTAAAATTTTTTACAACATTTAGAAGTGAGACTTTGATCTTAATGAGCGTCTCATGGATAGGAAATTATATGACTAGCACAAAACCGTACCACTAAAAAATTTTCCACCCCAAATATGTGAGGTTCGCCCCTAGAATTGGTAGGAAAAGCATCCATCTTTGGTGCTATGATGTGAGTACCGGTAGTATTTAGATTCTAGAACTTGCGTTAGGACCATCTCAAATCCACAAGTGAGACTACATTCGTGTAGTTAAGATTTACTACATGATAAGAGGCATTAGGATTAACCCATTGTTTTACACCCGTATATTTGTTATAATTACATTGACTTCATTGGTCAAGTAATTCTCCCACACCCTTTGCGTTGTATCCATTTTTGGTACACGATACCCCTAGTACACCCCTCCGAGCCTATCCTTTCGTTTCGACCTTTGAGCATCTTACTCAAAGTGAGAATTTGTTACACCCCACTTAAATGTACACCCAAATCGCCTTAGCCTACCTTGTATGCACTCACCTTTAGTGTATTATTCTGACAACATTTGTTACAAAAAAATTAGAAAAAAAAAAGTAGAAAAACATACGGACTACCATCCCGTTTCTTTTATGTTTGTTTATGTTTTTGTTATTTTATTTTTAGCTTAAGATCGAGTCGAGTCTTAGTTTAGCAACATTGTATAGTGCATGTATTTGATCATGATAATTAACTCGCCACCATTAAAATACCCTTTATTCCAACCAAACCGTGTTTATCATATCCCTACACCTTACGTTACAACCCTTTGGAAAGCCCTCTTTGATAGTTTATCTTAGGTGCTTACGCCTAGTGGAGGAGTAATTGATCCTCTCCCAAGCCTATGGTAATCTATTTGCTATGACAGGTAGTGAGAGATATTTTTCGTTTTCATTTATGAGATGTAATTCTATGACACTTGAGGGATGAGAGTATCCAAACACTATTTGTGAGGTACTAGTGTATGATTTCCGTGCTTATTATGATTAGGGTCGAATGACTATTTGTTGTAATTACTTTTATATTTGTGTTAAATGACCCCTAACTCATATTTTGATTGGAATAAAAGCTTATCTGCTTGAGGACAAGCAAATCCCAAGTGTAAGGGTATTTGATGAGACGAAAAGTGTACCCGTTTTAAGGGGTCATTTAAGCCCTAATTCGAGTAAATGTGATCAAATATTGCCCTAAATCGTTCCTTTTGTCATTTTAGGTACTTTTGAGAAGAATTCTGGAAAACATGCTAATTTAGACGTTTTTGGAGTATAAAAGTGAAGAAAACGACAAAGTCTCAAAAGAAGCTGGAAAACCTTCCTGACGGCGTCAGAGTCACAATGTGACGCCGTCAGCCAACATTGACAAAGGAGTAAAATCAGATTACACTAGACGCCCTATGAAGAAAATAAGATGTTTATACCTGACGGCGTCAGGTGTTAGAAGAAGTAGGTCGTTAGGTGTAATGCTAAAGAGTGACGGCCCAGAGCTTATTTACAAGTGACGGCGTCAGAAGTAGATCTAGGCCATCCGAGAACCCTAATGACGGCGAGCTGACAGCGTCAGAACCCATAACCTGACGCCGTTAGAGTGTAAAATCTATATATACTTTTCTATTTTTCATTCATTAGTGTGGAACTTTTGGTACAAGTTTGGGAAAAACCCTAAAGACGAATTTGGCTGTATTTTCAAGGGTTTCTCACCCTTGAATCCTTCATGTTCAATTAAAGATAAGTCCTCACTTAAATTAATCAATATGTCTATGTGTTGGTTAATTATATCTTATGCTTGTCTTTCAATTAACATGTTAGGCTAGATTTTTCTTGTGTTTGCTTAGATCTAATAAAACCTAACTATTAATTATTGGTTGATTGGTGTGTTATTACTTTTCTTGGATGAATGTTTTATCAATGTTAGGCTTAAGAAAACTGGCAATACTCCTTTATGGTAACATGCTTGAACGTCTTAAGAAACATGTAACTAATGCGTACTAGGTTATTAAGGTAGTATTTAACGCATGAGCCACTGTTTATAATCCCTATGATTATGTGTACACATAGTTGTAGGAGGAGATAAGAGCTCATAGAATTGGAGAGATATGTACGCCACCCCATGAATTGTTAAGGAATACACCCGTCATCCACGCAAGTAATACATACACCAATTAACCGGTAAAAGATAGTTAAGGAATAAGGAAATCTAAGTAAACACATTTGTCTCCATATAAGTTTTCACAACCACAATAGTTTAGTTATTTTATTTTTCTTGCAATTGTAGTTTTGGGTTAGTTGATTAGCAACTAATTCCGCCCACTCCTCCAATACCCGAGATTTTACTTGCTTTCCAAAAAAATATAAAAATACAAAAATAATCTTCCTTCACCCTTAGACCTTTTAGAGTAGTTTTTCTAACCTAACGAATACTATTCCCTGTGAGAGAACGATCAATCCCCCGTACTTACCACTACACTATACTACACCGACCAGGTACACTGCCTGGTGGGATTGCAAGCTTCTCAAGATCCCTTGAGAGGTAAAACCTGTTGCATGGTCGCAATCTCACGTCATCAGTTAACAATTAATATGTTTGAATATCTTAAACATAACCATGATTTTGATCTTAGGATCTTACGATTTTACGATACTGCAAAGCAAAAACGATCCGGATCTTACATAGGATCTTTGAAAGCTTAAGATCTTATAGGATCTCAATCTTGACCATAGGATCTTAAGATCTAATCCGATCCGATCCTACTTTTCTCAGATAACAAACTAAAAAACTACAAATTTCTGGGTTATTTTTTGTAGAATTTAAAAAATAACATGTTAATCTTATTAAACATTCATAATTATAATTTAGGACAACATTTCCATGGAATATTCATATAATTTTATGTTTATGATATATAATAATTTGTAAATTTGTATAATATTACAAAAACTATTAAGAAAATGACATTATAGTAGGATCTTAAGATCCCGATCCGATCTTACAATCATGATCTTGCAAAGACGAAAACGATCCTGAGTAGGATCCCGATCTTGAAAACCTTGACAATTTCTATAAAAGTATATAATTACTCTTGTAATAAAATCATTGGCCTTGTCCCTAACCCCTTTCTCAACTTTCGTTTTCCTTTCTTATGCTTAAAAACAATGTAATTAATTGGTTGAACATTATACATGAATGTGGTCTCCACTCTGACAGCATGTCTGAATATCTTAATCATAACCACTAAGGCTATTTTAGCAATTTCTAAAAAAAATATGTAATTACTTTTTCGCAATGTTGCAAAAATCGGCCGATTGTAATCGGCCGATTAATCGGTAATCGGCCATACACCTTGTTACTGAAAATCGGTGGAAAAATCGATCAAGGCAAAAAATCGGCCATTAATCAGTCAAAAATCGGTCGAATCGGTCAGAAATCGGCCGAATTGGCCAAAAATCGGCTGAATCAGTTAACTTTACAAAAATAAAAATTTAGGCATTCTACTTAATTTGAGGATTGTTTATTTCACTTATAACGCACAATGGGCCTCATAATCAGAACTGGAGCATTTTATTGAGGTTTAGAAACATAGTAGGCATGAAATCAGTTAAGATCTTTAGTTTGCTTTCCAGAAATACCCAAAACTTGCAGGAAATGCCAATCCGATTAATCACCGATTAATCCCGTTTTGACTTATTAATCGCTGCAGGGTGGTCGACCGCCTGACTACCGATTCACGATTTTTGCAACATTGCTTTTTTGTAATAAAGCCATTGGCCTAATTGTCCATAACCCCTTGCCTTAACTTTCATTTTCTTGTCTTATGGTTAAAAACAGTGTAATTAATCTGGTTGGATATTATGCTGGTCTTTTTTTGGGTAAAAGGTCAAATACCCAGAAAATATATTACTCCAGAAAACGTTTAAGTACAAAGGATATGAGTGATCCCATATCTCAGCCCGTTACATAAGCGAAAAAGCTTACATAACAAGATACTTCCTATTCTATAAACAAGAAAATAAACTACTACTTAAAAGATAACATTAGACTCCTATGAAAACAAAATTACTTCCTACCAAGGCCTTTGAGCTTGATACAATACGTTTCATAAAAACCATCCAAATTCTTTGGAAGATCGTAGATCTGATCCGCATAGTCATCATAATCATCTTCATAATCATGACCATCACCAAATAGGTTCATTGACTCATCAAAAATGTTCACAACCTCCTTTTCATCACTGTCGGAATCAACAATCTCTCTCACCTTAGAGAATGGGCTAACCCTCTTAGTAGAAGAAGTAGACGGAGAATCCTTTTTATTACCCGGACAACCTTTTTAAGAGGATTACCATCATCATCCATAAGAGTAGCTTTCCCATCAATAAGTAGCTTTCAAGCTCCCCAATTTTCTCAACAATAGGGGTAGGACCAACCGACCAACCTCGTTAGCTTCCATTGAATCACTCACAAGCGGTTCATGTAATGAATTACTAGTCTTTGGAGACTCGTTCTTCTTTTCTTCCATTCTACTACCAGCATCCACATCCTTATTCACTTCCTTAGTAGGAATATCAAAGTCATCTGTATCATCCATAACTAAGGGCATCAAACATTTTGGATGTAGCAACCTTCGTTCCACTCGTACTAGGCACATCAGCAGCCTTTTTCTTAGTGACATCCACTTTCTTAGGTTCAGAAGGAGGCTTTTTGGGTTGATATTGGAAGTTCTTACCCACATTAGGTTTCGTAAACTCTCCTTGACCCGGAGCAGTTGGACCACCTTGCTTGCCCTTCTTCTTGTTGTTGACAGTTTGGAAACCATCATTAACACTCTTAGTAGGGTGAATAGGGGGCAAAACAGATTTTGGACAATCAACAAAAGTATGACCAAAGATCTTACACATATCACATCGAGGTGGTTTCCACTCGTATTCAACCCGTATCTTCTCAATAGTCGAACCCTAATTGAACCCAAGTAGGTGGTTTCCACTCGTATTATGCTGGTCTTGACAGTTGGTTGCTGCTAATCTCACTTAGACTTAAAATTTGGAAAAGTATATTATTTGGGCCAAACAGTCGCATTCTTGACAGTTGGTTGCTTCTAAAAAGGATTATTTTGTCAAAATTTATCATTAAAATATTCTTTGAACACTCTAATTACGAGAAATGTTGAACCAGAATAAATACAAGTCCTTTAAGCTTGGATTCTGCATTCTTGTCCAACTTTTAGTTGTACAAACTAAAAGGTTATAATAATAATTATAAAAAAACAAAAGAAAAAAANAAAATAACAAAAAAAAAAAAAAAAAAAAAAAAGGTGAGATATTTTAGTACTTGCTAGGTTTAGGTGAAATATGGTTGTTCTATGACATTCGATGAGAAAATATCGTGAACCATTTATTTCGTAGTGACTACTTTGTTTAAGAAAAACACATACTTCCAGATGAAACAGACTCCTGCCGGGCTTGATACCACACATAACACCTTTAACCGAATTACATCTAGCCAAACAGATGTAGCAGAAATTTGCTCCATCCTCAAACACAAACACTTCGGTTACAAAATCCTATCTGTGTAGATATTGTCAATTTCAGTGGACCAGTATACAATAAACCGCTGCCTATAAAACGCTTGTCATTCCCTTATACTTCGGCCCAAGAATGATTAGCCAGCTAGGCCTCATGATTAAAATTGCTTCGGCGAACCCAAATTGAAGTATTGAACCCATCCCACTTAAATTGCTCCCAAGTGCCATATCACTCGTCCCATTGAACATTACAATGATCCTCATCTAGATTAATCCCCTGACACCATGGACAGTCAGTGGAATGCATGTCCAACCTAATATTATTGAGCAACACCCACCACCGTAATGCGCCCATTAGTGAACCTTCAAGCCTCCAGGCATTATATGTTTCAATTGTACTGAATTCATGATATTGAACATCCTGGTTGTGTTGCAGCACATTTCCAGGTTCTATCAACTTTGAAGCAACTTTATGTGAAACTCAAATCTGCTTTTCTGGAGTGATTCATCTCAACAAGTAAAAAAAGATGCTAATAGACTGCTAAGAAATTGACTATGCCTGTTAATGCCAGGTACTTTCAACTGATGAAAGACATATTTCCAGCATCAAAGTTATCCTAAATATGCTTAAAAGGCTACAAGAATTATTACACTCTATTCATCTTATTGAATCTCAAAAGAAATAATTTTTAACATGCATTAACAATTAAGTACAAAGAAAGAGATAAATGAATCCTAAAAAAGGCCAAAATTAGCCATCAAGACAGTTGAATTAACAAACTGATAAAGACATATTTGTCCAATCCCAAATAGACAGGCATGGACAATTGCAGACAAGGATGTAATGTATTCACAATGCCCGGGGGATGACGAGCGAAAAACGTAGAGCAAAGAGCAAAAAGCGAGTTGTCAAAAAAGGAGTCATTCAAGATTCACCCTCTGTGTAGAAAGGGGTGGGAAGGGTCAAGAATGTGCAACACCTCTTCTTGCTTCATATATTGTGTTTGACAATTTCGTGGGTGGCCAATAGCGGAACACAGACCTGCCCACAATGTTTTCTACAGGAAGTGGGCCCCTGCATAATCACGTATCATCTAGAGATTAGAATAAATTGATTTGGAAGAATGTTCCATAAAACAGAAAGTGACTCGAATGTATGCTCCTTTTAGGCACAATTTTCCTGATTGTATTATTCCACGTTATTATAAAGAGGAACCTGCGAAATCGTTCTGTAGTATGTCCAAATCGCATGCGCAGTTCCTACCTTTTCGAAAGTGTAAGTGTCCTCCCCGTGAGAATCCTTTGGTGCGAAAATCGTCCCGCCTCAAAGTGAAGTTACTACAATGCTCTTGCCACCAGTGATACTTTACCATTTCACTTTGGGGCATTTTAGTCATTTCACTTTGGGACAGGGACGATATGACAACAATAGTTTCTAACAAAGACGACGCCTGCACTTTCAGAAAGGGTACGGAATTTGCCTGCAATTTGGGTTGAGTTTTGCAATTTACTCTATTATAAAGGTAAAGCATTCTAGTATGAAATCATCCCCCCATATTTTGGTGAAATTATGAAACTTGTCCTGGTCAATGGTATAAATGCTCCCTAATTGCACTGTTTGATTTCACTTTTGGCCCCTAATCTATTACTTTGTGATAAGTTTCACCCAGGAACAATTTCAGTAATTCTCACCAAGCCAGAGAAATGAACTTATGTAATTTACACTAAAATACTCTGTATATCATTTAAAAAGCAAGATTTACCAGTTGTGTGAGTCAAAACTGTTGTTACGATTGTCGCCCATCACAAACACATAGCCTTCTGGCACAATCTGAATAGCAATAAAGACATAAAGATTCGATCTTGGTACTAATAACATAATGAAGAGCTCAAAGAAGTTAAAGAAGGTACCATAGGTTTCATTTCATAAGCTAATGGCTCTAAGATGAATTCTTCATCTTGAGCAACATCATTCACCAACAGCTTACCCCCTCGAACCTGAAATTAATATAATCAAATAAGTATGTCGGTCATCAAGACATGTGCTAGAAATCTAATGGAGTATATAATATTAAAAGTATATAACCTCAACACAATCTCCAGCCTTCGCTACAATTCTTTTAATAAATACATCCCCAGAACTGTACCCAATTTCCTGCATGGTCATGAATCAAGGGCAATGAATCAACAACAAAAACCATACAGCCAATACAGGATTACCATGAGACTGTTGCTCAAAAGAAGAGCAGAACTTTAAAACTAAAATTTCACCTGGAGAATAGGAGGGGCCTTAAATATCACAATATCAGAAACTTCTGGACTCCGAAAGATGTATGACACCTGTATCATTATGAGAAAAAAATAATCAAAATCTTGCAAACAACCATCCGCAATTCAGAAAAACCAAAATTAGTTGTCTAATCTATCAAGCGATATCATTTATACTTGTTACTACGGTCTGCAAATATCTTATTGCATACAATCAAATGGTGCAGAACTGCTGAAGCAAATTATGAATCAAACGCCAAAAATCCATCAAAATGTTACTAAAATCACAATTTACTAAAAGCATTAACAAATCATGAAGCAATTGCTTAACAACACCTCCAAATCTGCTATGAAAAACCACAAGCCCTCGTTTACTTTTAACATATTGGAAATTTAGAATTATCAAGCACACTGTCATAGACCAGACCCTCTCTCCATTGTGACATTAATAGTCATATGCTAATTATTATCCAACAAAGGATATTATAGACCACCAAGAGTATCTAGCATACCAAATAAACCTATTTCAGTTAATCTTTCACATGATCTGTACAAATTGTAGGTCTTTTGGTCGAATATATAGCTTTGAAAACTACAAGAATGAGTACTCTATTGATCTTACTCAATCTCAGAAGAAAGAAAAAGCTTTATCATCCCTCAAGGCTCAATAACTAAAAATGAATCCTAAAACAGCCAAAAATGGGCATCAGAACACTTGATTAACAAACTGAGGAACAGAGTTGTCAAGCCCAGATAGACGTAAAAGAGAAGAGCAAACAAAGAAGTATAGTATTCACAATACTCGTGAACAATGAGCTAAAAGATATAACAATGAAATTTAGAAAATCAAGATTTTAAAAATAAGGATACAAACCACAATTACTCAAAATTACGAGTCAATCACTTAATAACACCTTCAATCCGCTAAAGAAACCACAAGTCTGCATTAGATCTACGCCTATTAGCAAATTAGCTTTATCACATAGACTTAAAATTATCCTAGAATAATCATAGTATCATACATCATCGATATGATAAACCACCAACACCTAAACCTAGTTCAGCCTATACCACACACCTAAGGGAGACCAAATATCGCAACCGCAACAAGTCAAATCATTTACTCTTAAGGTATTACCAATCTAGCATAAATAACCTAAAGCACGTTATTCTTGATCAATCAATTCACAAAAAATTAGAATTATACCTTCTCAGCCAAAATCCGATCACCAACATCAAGCGTAGGACTCATAGACGCAGATGGAATTGACCTAGGCTCAGCCAACTGCGACCTAAACAATATACTAACACTCAAAGCCGTAAATGCAGCCTTAGCATCATCCGAACAAACATTCAACACTTTGGATATCCAACTACTACTACTCCTTCCACTAACAACCTCCTCACACCTCTCCTCCACACTCTTCACACCAACACTCGCACTAGCCGTGCTAACCGTTTTAACCGTACCACTTACAATCTCAGACCTAGAAACACTCGCATTAGCCGCGCTAACCGTACCAACACTCTCATTACTCTTACTAACAACCTCAGACCTAGTACTGGTCCCACCTTTATCAACCTCACTACTATTAATCTCGTTACACGGCAGCCATTTCGAACCGTGTAAAAACGGAATAATCGCACTCGCTTTCAACGGACTTATCCCAAACACACCCACCCCACCCCCACCTACACCACTAACCCCCGCCGTTGACTTCATCAAAGTCAACAACGCACCTACAACCGGTGAAGAAGGCTTAATTCCTCCACTCTCCACACCTAACAACTCACACGCAACAGTCGAAAAACATCTACTCGCCGGAGAATTCGCCGTCGCCGGAGGATGAAACTTTCCGGCGACGGGATCGGGATCAGGTGTTTTAAACTTGTTACATAATTCGTGTAACACACGACACGCGGAGGATTGTTTAGTGGTTAAGTTGGATGCAACGTAACCGGAATAACCGACGGTGAATCGGATCGCCATAAATGCTAATTTTATAAAAAGTAACAAGATGTGGAAAATTGCTTCGGAGGTGATTAAGTTTTGTAAACCTAATTGGAAGCTTAACAGGTAAATGAATTCATTGTGATGTGAAAAATTCGATGAGTTGAATGTGTAAGGTTGAATTTGGGGGTTAAATTAGGCTAAAAAGGTGAAATCGAGTGATTTGAAAAATGAAATTAGGGTAAAATTGAGTGGTTTGGATGATTGAATTAGGGGAAAATGATAACCCTAATTTTATCTCCGGGAACAGACGGAGATGAAACGGAAATTAGGGGGAAAGGGTTGCGAAAGTGGGTTAAGTTTTTGGCATATGAGAAATTTTTTAGGTGGGGTGTGGTTAAACACTTACAAGGCGGCTTGGTTTGTGGGAGTTCTTGCCACTCGTTTAGCTAATATTTACGATTAAACCATCTTAATCGGGGAAAATGCTAGAAACAAAAAAAAAAAAAACAAATCCACAAAACAAGCCATAAAATGATGTGTTACTCTTTGATTGATGAATTTTTATATATTTTATCTTTTTTCTCTCTGATTAAGCCAACCAAAGAGAGTAACCACCTCATTTTATGACTTTGTTTTTGTGGGTCTAGTATTGCCCTTTTTTGAAAACGTATTTATTTTAGTGTCTTAATTCAGAGAGTTAAGTTTGACTTCTTTGCAAAGACAAAACTTTTTTCCGAAAACTTGAGTAAGGATCTTCCTCGGTTACTAGTTTATGTTGGCTTTGTTACTGAACAAGTAATGATGCGCAGTAAGATTTTAGCGTCTTAATTAGGTACACAAATTCATATTCATTGAAACAAGTAAAATATCAGGGTTAACGTTTTATTACAGGTGACTTTTTTTTATAAGGAAATAATTAGAAACAAGCTAAATGGTATTTTTGGTTTTATGAAAGTACGTGCATTAAAAGAATTTATAAACTAATTTGTAATATATAATTGAGAAAAATTTCTATGTATCATAGTCAAAGTATTATCATTTAGACATTTCAAAACGTGCATTAAACAGTTGTACTGTAAATATAAACTGATTTAATTGTTTGTATATTTAGTGTCTCAATCAAATTTATGAATGTGTCAATCACTTCCCACTGTGAGTAGACACAATGGTCTTCTTCATTTGTTATTGCTATACTTAAAGGTTTTGAAAATGGAGTAAGAAATGATTCCAACAATCTATCATTTTTGAAGATTTTTTTGAAGTATTGCTTGAAATCTTTCATATATGAAATATCACTATTCACCCTTAAAACTTTTATTATTATTTTTTGATGTTTTATTGGACCATTAGTCAAATTTCTTCAATTAATTCATGATAAAAATGCTTGAATTTGAAATTTGGAGTACATTGTTGGAGACGAATTATTTTTTTTTCGATGAATGTACATAAAAGTTGCTCTTTGATCCTTCAAATTTGAATATTTTTTTAATGTGTGGTTGGAAATGGCTTAATGATATGCCTATGTTACTAAGGGAGTGTTTCTTTTTTTTTTCCTTAGCTAAGAGTTCAGTGGATCCCAGCTTTGTTAATGTCTCTTAATGAGGAGGGGCTTCATTTTTACACTCTATACATATAGAGGATTTAGTGGAATTTGTGAGCCCAAATAAGAAAAGTAATAATATTAAATTGATGGATCCCACATTCTTTCCACTAACAGAAAAAAGAAACACCCCCTAAGGCAAAATTGCATGTATTTGACTTCAAAGAAGAGAGTTAGTATACGATCTAATGAAAAAGTAAACCACGCCAAAAGTGATGCGCGCCCTAATATAAAGAAGCACGCCCTCCCCGCCTAGCATTGCAGTTCAAATACTATTGAGGTACGCAACCTCGTGTTATGACCGGCTGATGAGGCTAGTAGGGCCCTAGCCTTTTCTTTTTTTTTTGGAAACCATGCTCGCTTATCATTTGGTAACTTAATGGGTTTAATAACATGTATATTTAATACTAACACGCTAGCAAAGTTGTGTCGTTTTTTAAGATATTTTATTTTTGATTTGTAATATTATGTATGTGAGAAAAGAGGGAGACCCGAAGTCCTTAAAAAACAATAATTAATAATCAGACAATTATCATATTTGATGCATTTTAATAATAATAATAATTAATAATATTGAAAAGAAATATAACTTTAGCTCTCTCAAACTAAATGACATACCATTTGGTCTTTTCAATAAGTTTATTCAGGTTCCGTATATGATTGGACACCATAAATTATTTTATGAGACAAATTGAAGTTTCATATAAGTAAGTGATCAAAATACCATGGTTAGACAGAGAATTGCTATATTCACAAAAAATTTACAAAAAAAAGTTTCGCACAGTGATGTAGTAAAATAACTAGTTATAATGCCCGTGCACGCATGGGGTTTTTTCTAAATTTTTTTAATAATATATTTTTATTTATTAAAAAACAAATAGATTAAGTTTTTTTTTTTTTTTTTTTTTTTTTTTTCTTTTTTAATTTTAATCATGTTTGTTATGTGTGGTTTATAATTATTGTTAACACAATAACCATAACATAGTCATGACTTAGAAATATCCCCAAACATACAATATTTCATTAACATCTGTTAACTTTATTTTTTAAAATAACACGTTTATTAACCGTTATCCGGCGTTATTTTCTTATCAACAACAAAATACTTATCCTGTTATTCATATTTAGAAATTTTGTTCACATAAATTCAATTTTATTAAGGATGAAAAGTAAAACATTGGCCAACCCAATACAAATTGTTTGACCCGTATAAAAATTACCCATTCATATGTTACCAATTTTGTTAAACTTTAGTCCAATCTCTCTAGTCTCTACCATCTCACTATCTAACTCTCTCTCTGTTTTCTTAAAAACATAGTTTGTCATTTGTTTTTTAGTTAAACCACCGCAACCCTCCAACCCATCTGTTTTTCTTCCTAATTTTTAAGTCTTTTTGGTCTTAGTCGATGATGTTGAATTGTTTTAAGTCAAACTTGTGTTACACTCATAAGATGTTGCTGAAAAGGCTTGATCATGTTTCACCTCATCTAGTTTAGGAGCATTTTTTTGAAAAGGTTTTAGCTTATAACGTTTTGTTCTTATATTTTAGTAAAAGAAAGCATTTTGTATTTTTTGAATTTACAGATTAGTTTCCTTTTTTATGATATTTATTTTATTTTTTTGTTTCAATCAATGGGTCAATACAATTTTTGTACTTAAAGTTTTAACAAAGGAACTGTGAAACTGGTCAAAGGCCCCTTTAAATCTTGTTTCAGCATGCAATAACAAACAACAGTTATTCTGGCGTTTTAGCCATAGCCAAACAATCCTTAAATAACAGGAACTCATGTTATTGTGTCAATCATTTGTTTGGCATAATTGTTTGTAAATTGATGTAAGATAACAGCACAAATGATAGATTCGTAATATGCACCAATGTAGTATTGTTGTAATCAACAGCATAAAGATAGATTACTAATAGAAATTTGCACAAATGATAGTATAACCAATGAATAATGGCCATGAACGTGTTTCTGGGTGAATGAATGTTGTTTTTACCCATTCTCTTTTAAGCACACATAAGCACATCCTTTACAACATCACTGAGTGCCTTAATTTTGTTGCAGCAGGTGGTCATAAACAACAATTAAACCTGCTGCATGAGCCATAGCCAAACAGCCTTTAAAGTTGCTAGTTTGTAGATGAGAGGTTCAAAAAGCATTTAAATTTTTTTTGCAGTAACCATAACTAATAATTTGTTGTTCAAAGTTAAAACTCTTTTTTTTATTAAATGGGTTGATTGGTACATCTGGTCCAAATTGCCTCGCGTGCATTCAAACGCTTATAGCGTACATTATATTTTTTAAAAGAAAGAGTATGAAGTTTAGTAATATATAAGTTATGTAACAATATTTAATACATCCAACTATATACACAATTAAAAAAATAGCCAAACCGACCCATTTTTAACCCAAACTTAAAAATAATTTGTTTGACCTATTACTTAAAATGTCAATTCACCCATTTATCACCTCTTAGGCTCTTGCTATTTCATTTTCTTAGTTCTAAATTCTAATCACTGTTGACTGTTCTACTACTTTTGTTGCAGTATGATATAAGCAGAAGTTTTGGTTGAGCATACTAATGAATACTGATACAATGTCCATATATCAGTTTAGTAGTGGCTAGCAGAACTCACCCGTTCTGACCTGTTACTATACCTACCAACTGATTAATTAAAAATTAACAGCTCAAAGATTCCAGCACTAACACTTATAACATGATGAATGACTATCACTAATCTCATGATGATAAGCTCTTAACCTGACCCGATAACCCGTTTGACACGCCTACACACAGCTATATTAATAAACCATGATTTTACTAAATGGATGAGGTTTTCCCTATTCGGGTTTTACCCGGGCAGGGCTACGCGGCCTAACCTGCATATCTTGTTACTGTTTCTGGACCCTTCCATGGCCACCTCAAGATGTGCCTAGTGAGGTTCATACTTGAGAGGTTGAGTGACAAAATCAGTTCTGACCAGGCCACCTTTGTGGTGGTTAACAATCACAACTTAATTCACTGTGAACTGAATGCAGAATACATTGCATAAAAGTGCTATGATTTATATTCCATTTAAGAAATCTATGGAAATAAAGCATGTGAAATTCAACTTGACATGTTTAAAATATATAGCTTTTGTTTCCACCCTTTAACAAAACCTTGAAGACTACATTTTTATGTATCAAGTTCTCAGCATCTTTGCCAACGGTAAACCCATACTAACCTAACCACCTCATTATTACTTTACGAACCTAAGGAAGCTATTACTGTATTAATATTGATGGCTAATCAATTTCTAAATATTCTTACTACACTCTTTTACCCTAGATTTACATTAAAGTGAACATTGTAATCCAGATATACCACATATATGTCAAAACGGGTGCAAAGAGATAATTAATCTAAACAATTTCTCATATCCGTTTAACCAACGTAGCCTGGTTTCAAACATCTACAGTCAGTTTCAAACCCTATAACTAACTACAACTAACAAATCTCCGAGTGTTTCAAAAGGCACAAACTGTATGGTATAATACAACAAACAACAAATATACAATCTTGAACAGATAATTTAAAGAATATGTTAATTGAATAAACAAACACATGGAGTCGCAACCTTAAAAAACAATTTCATATCTCTATTAGAAAATCTTCAATAAATAATTCACCATATGGTATTTATAAACCAACCATAAAAAATAAAATAGCCTAAAACTAAAACAATAAAGAATCTTAATATCTCTATTAAGAATCCCCGTTACGTGCCTCTTTTCTATGTGAATCACACCTTTGTTATCAAACGCCAGCATCCATGCTAATCCTAATGGTACGGCTGTGGTTAATTATTTGCAGGGTCAAGGATTTGTCTGGGTTTAGGTAGGTGGGATAAGATGTGTGTATTTGTTTTTTGTTTATTGTATGGATGGATGTGAATGTCAAACACCTAAGGTGCGTTTTCTTTTTTAAATTTACAAATTAACCCAAATCTATTAAACAATACCCGATAAGTACATGTGTATTTCTCACTTTTTACTATATCAATTATAAAAAACGAATTTTCATAAACATTAGCCAAATTAGGAAATATTTTATTTTTTTCAATTAAATATTCTTGAGAAAAAAAAGAATAATAATTAAATTATTACCCAATAAGGTATCAATTGATTTTTTTGAAATGAAAAATTCCCAATAGAGGTTTTGTTTTATTAGGAAAAAGATTTGTCCAATCGAATAATTATTGTTTTTTTATAATTGTTTGGATTGGACAAAAAATTTACCACATCGTTATTTGAAAGTTCTTTTATTAGGCTAGTGACAGTGGTGACCCATATTGCATCATCTTTCCGGCTGTCACCTCAGCTTTCTCTCTCCTCAACCAATATTCACCTTTCTCATTACAGTGGCAACCCATATTGCATCATCTTCCTTTTTTTTCTTTTTTTTTAAACATTTTTTAACACAAACACAAATTTTATTAATAAAACGTAAACATTACATAAACGAAACGATACAGAATTAAAACATTACAATACTAAATTAAACGTAAATATTACTAAACATCACAGAAATTCTTCATCGTCTTCGTCCTCATCTTCGTCTTCATTGTCATGAGGGAGACGATGATGTCTACGATTTCTCCAAATGTGCTCGACCAAATCAGATTTTAAGTTTATATGAGTTGTTGCGTTCTCGAGCTCCTGAGAAATTGCTAAAGATTCTTCAAATGTATTTAAGGGATCGTGTGGTTGGTGGACCTCCTCTTCGAACCATGTAGGACATATCGCCCGCTGGTCGTCTTTTATGATCATATTATGTAATATGATACATGTATATATAATATCTTTGAGATCATTTTTAAAAAACCCTCGAGCCGGAACTTTAAGCATTTTCCACTTCCTCTTCAACACACCAAAAGCCCGTTCCACATCTTTCCTTGCTGCTTCGTGCTTCCTCTTGTACAATAGTCTTTTATGATCATCCGTGGGAGGATTTGAAATGGACTTAATAAGAACGGACCATTGTGGATATATCCCGTCAGTAAGATAATATCCCCTTTTGTATTGTACATCGTTTGCTTCGAATTCAAGGTCTGCTGCTCTCCCAGATCTGATATCATTGAAGACAGGTGAACGACGTAAAACGTTTATGTCGTTATTTGCACCGGAGACACCAAAGAACGCATGCCAAATCCATAAATCTTGGGAGGCGACCGCCTCCAATAAAATGAATAGATGTGGCCCATGATCACCTCTAGCATATTGACCTCTCAAACCGTTGGGGCAATTCTCCCACTCCCAACTTGTACAATCAATGCTTCTCATCATCCCAGGAAACCCATGCTTATGCTCGTGATGAGCATATAATCTTTCAAGGTCAGAATACGTGGGCTTTCGCAAATACTCAACACCATATAACTCCATGATAACTTTGCAAAACTTACGGAGACATTCACGGAATGTTGTTACAGCTATTGCCAGATTCTCGTCAAGAGAATCTGGAATGGCCGCGTATCCCAATTGACGAATGGCCGCAGTACACTTGACTAATGGGCTAATACCAGGTACGCCCCTACAATCATTAGTTTGTTGAAAATAAATAGAATAATCGGTTACCTCTCGAACAATTAGTGTGAACAGTTCTCGGCTCATTCGGAACGTCGACGGAATGTTCTTTTATCGTGCAGCGGGGTTTCGCCGAAGTATGCATTCACTAACCGATTGTGTGCAGCAACATGATCCCTAGGTATGTACCTTCTTGTAGGTTTTGGCTGATGTGTTTGATATGCGTTCCAAGCAAACTCCGCAAACTTTGTAAACTCACTCAAAACTTCTTCGTCGTCGTCGGAAGACGAAGAACCAAACAAATACTCGTAAGACGACATGGACATGGTGAATGAATATTGATGATAATTTGTTTGAATTGTGTTTGAAATTGCGTGTTTGAATGTGGGTTTAATGTTGGTATTTATAGGATGAAAAGTGGTAAATTTTTTTGAAAAAAGGTTTTTTTTTTTTTTTTTTTTTTTTTTTTTNTTATATAGAGAATACCGACTCTACTTGTAAGCAATAAGGAAACTATTGACAACTTGCTTTGTTTGCAAGTTCAAATAGATTACGAGTTATATTCGGCTATTACTTCATAAATACATATTAACCCCTCTACTTTGCTAATATGGAGACTAATATACGGCCGCCAACTAGATTTATAACTTAAAGCCCAAATGCTCGTATGTGACAAATTATAATGACTCGAAAATTCATTTGCGTAAGCATGGAAGAACCTTCTCCTTGGTCATTAATGTCATTTGTTATACTCCAATTATTGCCAACACATAAAGCATGATCATCCACACGACCACACCCTTGCCACGGTTAGAAAACATGATAAGTGTTTAAAAAAAATATATATAACTTGAAATGCCAAAACGCAACGTTTTGACACTAAACGCGATCCTTTGCTTCGCTTTTGTATAAAAAGGTAATGAGATATAACCATTCACAAATGGATTAATAAATTGCTCATATAGGTTGAGTAGCAGAGAGTCCAGGGACGGCTAGAGCCTTCTAAGAGCTTAAACGAAATTAAAATAAGGCTTTATAATATGTCCTTTTTTTTTTTTTTTTTTTTTTTTTTTTTTTTTTAAAAAAAAAATTTTTTTTTTTTTTTTTTTTTTTTTTTTTTTTTCCTCTCTCTATACCATGAATAACAATATTATCTAAACAACATTTTTAAGTCACTACTATATGCATATAACCCTTCATTATTCATACAGCTATCACCACCTATATATAACTTTTAATGAAAAGAAAAATAAACAAGCCCATCTAATTGTTGATTTAGATTACCGTATGTTCGTAACTGATGAGAAATCCAATTTATTAAAAGCCTGTTACTGAACTAACCAATGATGGAGCTATAATTTTTTGTAGTGTGTCACACAAATAATATTTTTTTTTCTATCACAAATAGTAAGTGGCTAAGTGCTAACCAATACATTTTTTGGAGTGTGTTAAGCGCATTTATCATGAGTACCAAATGTTATGTGTTGCAAATTTTCGTTTATCATAAGTATCAAGTCCTATAATATTTTGGGCTGCTCATCTAATTTTGACTTTTGTAAATTGTCTGACTAAATTAAAATTGCACTATAAAAAAGTTATATGTTATACTAAGTTGCATGTTGTAAATAAATGTAATCGAGAATTGCACACTTGCACGTACCACAGATGATAATTTTGATAAGAAAATTACACTTAATTAGGTATATGTCCATAAACTTAACTCAACTAAATTCAGTTCAAGTAAACATATCGCGAAATTCATACTATGTTATCTTTTATATAATAAAGGAATTACATTACATCATTTCGGAGTATTTGTGGCAAAGCAATCTTATACGGAAAAAAAATGGGATCAATAGGAGAGCTCAATTTTGACACATAGGCGAAATTGAGTAATATGGTTGGCCAATAAAAAGTCAAAATTGAATCGATTTTGGTCAAACTTCAATAAATTTGATGGAGAATTTGATTGAGGAAAAAACACATAAAAATATAAGTGTCTAATTTATGAAAATAAAAACTTAAAATAAGAGGATGTGATTAATAAAACATTAGTGGTTGAATTTTAAATATATTTTATGGAGTTAAGTGTAAAATTATAAATCTCCATGTTTTTGATAACTTTAGATAATAAACAAATAACCCCTTACACTTTATACCCCTACACTTTATAATTTGAACTTTATTTACAATTACATGAGTATTAGTATTGGCTTGAGATTTCCATCCATTAAACTTACAAAATTTTATAAATATACGAATTAGGTTTAATATACGTTAAATGTTTTTAAAATAAAGATTATTTTAAAACTTTCATCTATTAAAATATTTTTTTACTATGTACGTTAAATAATGACTCATGTTATCATATTTAAAAGTTTAATCTATACGTACATGGATTTGAATATTAAATACGGCTAAATTATTAATAACGGTAATATAAATATCAAATTTTAATCACGAGTTACTGTGATATGAAAATAAATATATGCGATTTCATTTATAACAACGACTCATGTAATTATCATTTAAAGTTTATAGATGGAAATCTTGAAAACATTTTTAAAAAACTTTACGGAGTATATTTTAACTTCATCAGCTCATTATATGCTAATAAACTCACACATTTCGTACAACATGATACCAATTGTTAAAAGTTAAACAACAACATCGACCATAACATCTATGTCTGCTAAATAAAAGTTTATATACGGATATATTTGAACTTATAACAACGACAGCGCTCGTGCTACTAAACTTGCACATTTTATACAACATAATATCAAATATACGCGATTGTACTTATAACAACGACTCATGTAGTTATTATTTAAGGTTTATATATGGATATCCGGAAAAGCATTTTTTAAAAACTTTACGGAGTATATTTTAACTTCATCAACGCTCATTAAGTGCTACTAAACTCGCACATTTTGTACAACATGGTATCAATAGTTAAAGTAAACAACAACAACAATATTAACCTCAACCTCAACATCAATATTAGCTAAACAAAGTTAAATCTTTCATCCAATAAAATTTTGTACAAAATATTAATAGATATTAAGTTTTTTTAAGTAGCTTTGGTATGATCATGTAAATAACAAAACAAAAAAACAACTCTAAATGCAATTTGCTTGAAATTTTTTTTCAGCTTGGAATTGAGGGGTTGAACATTTTGATAAAGGGTATTACAATTGATATCTTTTATTCATCATAAGTTTTTAAAATTATTCGATTATGCTTGATTGAATTGTAATCATTTGCTAATTTTATTGTGTGGTATTGAAATTCTTAGGGTTTTGAAATTGGGGAAAACTTACAAGATTGTGAGACTATATTGCTATTCTGTAATGCCATTTGAATTAGTTTTATCCTAAAAATATTGGAATATTAGTTTATCAGAGATTCAACAAAAAGTGATTCAATCTTTTGTGGAGTATTTGATAGGCATGGTCCTTACAGTCACATTTTTCAAAAAGTCATTGAAGAGGTAAATTTGTAGTCCAAGACTCAATTGCTTTTCCATCTAATTCTCTACCATAGATGTGTGGATTCTCTGGCGGCCGTGTAAAGAGATCAATTTGAATTTATCTCAAACGGGTAAACGGATGTGGTTTTCCCTGTTTAGGTTCCCGGAGATAGAGTCTTTTGACTCAGATGTACGCGTCCTAACTGATGTATCTTAAACATGGCAAGTAAAAAAAATTAGTCAAACAAGTGACATGGGTTGGATGGGTCATCCAGTTGAAGAATAGAATAGAACCTCTTAGATCATATTATTCCAAAAGCTTAAATTTCTTTAGTAATTTTATCATTTTTGTAATCATAGTTATTGCATTTCATACCCATAATGTTTTTCAAAAATGGACAAAGAATTGTTTATGGGAAACATATCCGGCCAAGCTTATTTCTCACCGACTTCTAGACCTATACCAAATAACTCTTTTACACACCCTGTCAGTGTTGCCACCCCAAGTTAACTGTCACTTATGTACTTGGTAGGACGAAAGACGAAAAAAAAGAATACATAAGCAAGATTAGACATGCATCCGCTCACGAGGTTGATCATGCCAAAATGGCCCGAGAATTGATTTTCGAAGTAAGTTAAAGTTATTTACACGATCAACTTTGTTTTATATTTGTTAATATTATAGACTTAATTCTTAAACTCCATTTTTTTCTTCTTATTTCAGCTTATTGAGGTTGACTTGCATCTTAAAAACCTTAAAGAAATGGTGCTTAGCAATTGCAGGTTTAATTTCACATCACATTTATCTTTCCTATCCGCGGTATGATTGTAGTTAATCTAGAGGTTGCAAAGTAACGGAGTGTAGTGTAACTCCGATCAAAATTGGGAGTTTTTAAATTTGGTAGAAACGGACCAGACAACGTTAGTCTGACCCACCAACTTCCTCTTCCATTTCTTTTCAGAATTTTAAAAATGCATTTTACGAATATGAAAACTATGCATCAAATGATATCTAAAAAACAGTTAGATACTAGAAAACATTTGAGTAACACAATGACTTTCAGCCCACTTCTCATTTCTAACTAAAATTTTCAACTTTTGACTTATTTTACCCGTTGTAGTAGAAATATCTAGATAAAACCATTTAAAGGTAAATGGATTGAAATTGTCACCTCTAAGTTACTAAAGTTTCATTCTTATACGGTATTATTAGAAAATCTAAATGTTAGTATCCCTCTAAATGTTAATGTGATACTTATGCATATGAAGGTGGGCGCATTTTTGGCGTGAACTGTAAATATCTGTTTAGTAGAGTAGCAAATGTTTTAAGTATAACGTGAATGACATCATGGTAGAGATGTTTTTCCATCTAATTCTCTATTATAGATGTGTGGATTCTCTGGCGGCCTTGTAAAGAGATCAATTTGAGTTTATCTCAAACGGGTAAACGGATGTGGTTTTCCCTGTTTAGGTTCCCGGAGATAGAGACTTTTGACTAAGATGTACGCATCCTAACTGATGTATCTTAAACATGGCAAGTAAAAAAATTTGTCAAACAAGTGACATGGGTTGGATGGGTCATCCAGTTGAAGAATAGAATAGAACCTCTTAGATCATATTATTCAAAAAGCTTAAATTCCTTTAGTAATTTTATCATTTTTGTAATCATAGTTATTGCATTTCATACCCATAATGTTTTTCAAAAATGGACAAAGAATTGTTTATGGGAAGCATATCCGGCCAAGCTTATTTCTCACCGACTTCTAGACCTATACCAAATAACTCCTTTACACACCCTGTCAGTGTTGCCACCCCAAGTTAACTATCACTTATGTACTTGGTAGGACGAAAGACGAAAAAGAATACATAAGCAAGATTAGACATGCATCCGCTCACGAGGTTGATCATACCAAAATGGCCCGAGAATTGATTTTCGAAGTAATTTAAAGTTATTTACACGATCAACTTTGTTTTATATTTGTTAATATTATATACTTAATTCTTAAACTCCAATTTTTTCTTATTTCAGCTTATTGAGGTTGACTTGCATCTTAAAAACCTTAAAGAAGTGGTGCTTAGCAATCGCAGGTTTAATTTCACATCACATTTATCTTTCCTGTCCACGGTATGATTGTAGTTAATATAGAGGTTGCAAAGTAACGGAGTGTAGTGTCGCTCCGATCGAAATTGGGAGTTTTTAGGACCAGACAACGTTAGTCTGACCCACCAACTTCCTCTTCCATTTCTTTTCAGAATTTAAAAAATGCATTTTACGAATATGAAAATTATGCATCAAATGATATCTAAAAAACAGTTAGATACTAGAAAACATTTGAGTAACACGATAACTTTCAGCCCACTTCTCATTTCTAACTAAAATTTTCAACTTTTGACTTTTTTTACCCGTTGTAGTAGAAATATCTAAATAAACCCATTTAAAGGAAAATGGATTGAAATTGTCACCTCTAAGTTACTAAAGTTGCATTCTTATACGGTATCATTAGAAAATCTAAATGTTAGTATCCCTCTAAATGTTAATGTGATACTTATATTTCTTTTTTCTAAACGATTTGGTTAGTCTACCAGAATGAGAGGTTTAAAATCTTGTATTAGTTTGGGAGGTTTAAAAAGGGCGTGAGAGGATTAATGGACTCGATTGAAAGAGGTTGGTCGCCAAATCACGTTTTCGTTTCTTTTTTGTGGTAACCAAAATGTAGCTAACTGTTGGTAAGTTGCTTAAAAGATGCAAGTTATGTTTGTAATATAACATATACATATATTAGTACCTGAAATATCATCACACATATGAAATTATGCATGCATATGAAGGTGGGCGCATTTTTGGCGTGAACTGTAAATATCTGTTTAGTAGAGCAACAAATGTTTTAAGTATAACGTGAACGACATCATGGTAGAGATGAGCATTGGTTTAAACCAAAACCAAACCCAAATGGACCGAGATGCGTAGGAATATTATGACCAGTAGTTACATTTTTATCCTCATAATTTATTGGTTAACATGCCAAAGTGGTACCTATTTGTTGTTTCTTGCTGACAATAGCATTTGTTGGTTTGGTTAACGTGCTAAAGTGGCAACTATGTGTTAGGTAGGTTGGTTAATGTGTCAGCGGGTCAAAAAGTTTTGGTTTTTGTTTTGATTTTGGTTTTTTACTGTTATTTGTTTGACATAGTTTACTATAGTATGTTCGGTTTAGGTATGTATTCCTCACATGTATTTCTTGGCTTATTTTTACTTTACAGTTAGATAATTAGTATTGTTGCAACGAGTATATGATCAATAATCATAAGTAGGAACGTTTATCCAATCATTACAACTGATAACTGTGAATTCCAGTCATTATAATTAAACAATCAGTTGCTAAATGCAATTCCAAACACGCCCTTATTAGATACGTAGACCTGGCTGACTGACACGTTTAAATGTTAAGGATTTCTATTAGTGCTTTTTCCTATTTCACTTATGATGTAGGGTTAAAACCAAGATGCATGAGTTGTTTCTCTTTGTTTTCGATCTTTGTTTTTAACCTTAATAGTTAATATGACATAATTATGTCTTTTTGGTTGTTATGTCGCAGGTTAAATCAAGTGATTATGTTTTAATGCAATGCTAATAGTGTAACATTTTGTTGTAGTTCCCGAATAAACTCAAATGAGAGCAGCAATGCGTTTTAGTTTTTCACATTTCCAGCTTAAGATTCCAAAATCATACGTTTTTCGGTTCTTGGTGGAAAAGGGTTCATAATATCAGCATTGAAGGCGAAAATAAAACCACACTGAGAATGAATCCTCTAATTAACGGACTATTTCTATTTACCTCTGGAGAATCAGGAAACCAGGCTAAATAGAGGTGAACAATTGGTAACTTTCACTGGCAGGAAGCAACTAAGAATGGGAAATTTTCATCATACTTATATATCAAGAAAAAAGAGTGAAACTAAATTAGACGTAAGTTTCGTCTTAAACATAGTCTATCATATAGGTTTGTGACATGATTAAGTAATAAGATTTAGCTACAAATTTGTGACATGCTTATCTACTTATTTGATTGTCTAATCCTTAAATATGTTTTGTTACATATTTTACAAATCTATTACTATCGCATTCTCAAAAGATACATCCACCCTCCTTATTCATGTATCACTTTTAACTTTTAAGACACTAAACATAATGTTTTTAACACAAGGGAATCTAGATCTCATGTGAGTGTAAAACATGATATTGATCGAACTATAGTAATGGAAACCACTAATGAGACTAAATCATTCACTATTACCACATCTATCATATTGTTATAATAAAAAAATGCATACAACCGAAGTACAGTTTTGTTAAGATACTATGGTTGATATGATTGGTTCTAATATTACATAGGGAACTATAGAGATTACATCGTTTTGACCAGTAGTCGACCGAGGTCAAATGAAACTCAAAGGTTAAACCAACATTGGCTAACTTGCTACCAAACATGCTAATTACATTGAAGAGAAAGAGATATTAATATGAATTTGAGGTGACATACCTATATTTTTAATCTATTGAGTGAAGGCGATTTCATGAGTTAAACATCCATTTTGAACTTAAAAAACTCAATTTGTTCTACTCAGACGAAAAACTAATAAATATACTCATAAAATTATAATATATTAAAAAAATATAATAATAATAATAATAATAATAATAATAATAATAATAATAATAATAATAATAATAATAATAATAATAATAATAATAATAATAATAATAATAATAATAATAATAATAATAAACCTCAGTATCCAAGGTATGCATTATAGCAAAACATTTTTTTTTATAATTACATTTAATAAAAAGTATAAAATATATAAAAAACCCGGATATGATATCTACACTGAAATAAATTTATATTTAAAACCCCGTGCGTGCACGGGTATTATAACTAGTTTCCATATTTGTAAGTTTAACTTATGTTTAAGTGGTTAACGATAAAACCAACAAACAAATCACATTGTATCATCTTACTTTCATATTGATACACACTTGGTTCTTAAACCGTTTTATAATATACTCCCTCCGTCCCAAAATCACAAAATATAAGTCTAATTTGATTTTTTAAATCGAACTTTAACTTTAAATATATTTTTTTTGTATTATATAACACTTTATGAAATTATACCAAATGAAAACACATTTAAAACACAATTCATTTATATATTTTGCATCAATTATTATATATTACAAACAAAAATATTCAAGGCCAAAGTTCGATTCAAAAAGTCAAATTGGACTTATATTTTGAGACGGAGAAATATTATAATACTTTAGGTACAGAGGCGGAGGGAGTAGGGGAACAGATTGGTGTTAGGCTTCCTCAACCTGTCCAATTAGTTCAATGAAAAGCTGGGCCAAAGCTTATGTTTCTTTACAATCTCAAATATGGGCCTCTCCCATTTACTCACTCGTCTATAAATAAAAGATACCGTAAAATTTAAACATAAGCACCCCAGTCTTTTTAAAGAACTCTAAACTAGGGATGGAAACGGGTCGGATTCGGGGCGGGTTTTAGTGTACCCGTACCCGAACCTGTTTGTAATATCCAAACCCGTATCCGCTCCATTACCCGTCGGGTACCTGATTAATATTATCCATCGGTTTTTCGGGTTTCCCCGCGGGTTTCGGTTATCCCCAATTGAATATTATATGGACAAAATGGCGGTATTAATATTAAGTCACACTAAAATCTACCGAAAAAATAAAGGAAAACACCCTAAAATATTCATTTTTTTTAAAGTTAAAGAAAATGAATTTCGTATCAAACGATTTAACGCTTTTTAATAATTCATGTACATAATAATATATGTCATGTAATAGAGATATGTATATAAAAAGAATATAATTGAAGAAATTATATATAATGTATTTATATTCTAGTTAATTATAATATCAATAAAGCGGTTATAGATTAGGGTAAACGGATACGGGTACGTGTACGGGTAATCGGACGGGTATTACCAGTACCCGTACCCGGCTAAAAAATTAATCAATACCCAAACCCGCATCCAAACCTGCCAACCCGTCCCCGAACCTGACCCACCCGGTTCGGGTTTTGGTTTTCCCCGTCGGTTTCGGGTGCTTTTGCCATCCCTACTCTAAACTACACTATATTACTCACTTCGTCCCATATTGAATTTATAGTTTGACTTTTTGAAAATTTTCTTTTGTAACTTTGACATTAAATATTTTTCTTTGTATTATATAATATTTGATGCAAAATATATAAATAATTGGGTTTTAAATGTATTTTCATTGGTATAATTTTCATCAAATATATTTAACACAAATAAAAATATTTAAGATCAAAACTGAAAAAATAACTTCAAAAGTCAAAACTAGACGTTTAATGGAAAAAGTTCAATATAAATATCATAATAGATCCAATGAACCAATCTTGACCATTCATTTTTTTGATCAAAACAAAAAAAATAAACTTTCACCATATTTTTTTAAAATTAAATATCTCGCGAACCATTAATCGTTACGCGAAAAAAAATCATACTATCGCGACGAGAATTAAATTATCTTTCTATAGATATGCACTTCTATATACTTTTAACGATTTTTTTTTCCAAAATTTCCGCTCAGAAAAATTAAATGTGATTTGACTTTTTACAAATTACACGTGAGTTTTACAAATCACATGTGATTTTTCTAGGAGGAATTTTTGAAAAAGAAAAAGTTCGTCGAAAGTATAGAGAAGTGCATATCTATAGATATATAATTTAATTCGCAAGATATGTTGTTTTAAAAAATGTGCAAACTGAGATTTTTACTAATTTTGACAAATATGAGATGTATATTGATCTTAGCACAACGTTTAACATGAAACATATAAAGTATTAAGAATCATCTTTTTGTATTTGAATTTTGTTTTTTTATTCACTCACTCCTTAATAATTCAATGTTGATGTTTATGCCGGTTTTGAAAGTTTAGTATTCTAAATATTAAACTAGTACAACAAGGTATAATTTATTTAAGAGTTTATGATATCTAACTTAGGTGTCGTTTGTTTTTTTAATATAGTTTATGTATATCTGCAAATCATATATGCAGAAGAAGAGGTACATCTAAAGTCTTCATCTGTAAGGAAGAAAACCGTTTGTTTTTTTTTTTTGTGCTTTTAGAAAAGAATAAAAGAGAAACATATAGGATTTGTGTTGAACAAATGAGAAGAAGTGAAAGTTTATTTATAAATTTTGAAGTGGTAAAAAGTGAAAAGAAACACTTATGTCTAAAAAAAATACACGAAATCTTTGTATGCCCACAGACAAAAGAAATGACAAAAAGAAAAAAGTATTTCTTTAAAAAAAAAAAACAAAACAAATGACACCTTAGCTTACATTGTATTTCCAAACAGTAACTAGTTTAGAATTATACATGTAATTTGTAACACTAAATCTTTTCGAAAAATCTTAAGATTATTAACTTTTGGCTCATTTATAAAGTTACGAGGTTGATCATTATTTATTACTCCCTCCGCCTCAAAATTATAGTTCATATTTTTTTTGGATGTCTCAAAATAATTGTTCACTTTCCTTTATAAAGTTACGAGGTTGATTATTAGTAGTTACTAATATACAAGAGTTTTTACTTTAAACATTGATTGTAAGTTGAATAATGGATGAAAAAAAAAAAAAAAAACCTCGTTATAATCATAATCGGGATGCAATCTGTAGGCACCCCTTAACTTTAAATAAGTACGGAACATGTTGATTATATTTGCGTATACCATTTATCGTTAATATTTTTACAACAAATTTGGCACCTTCTAACTTTAAATCTTGGCCCCAACCTTGCTTAGTTATCAAATGTATTTTAAGAGTGAAAGGTATCACGGCTATGTTGCTCGTCGAATCTGATGTGGAACTGTATTCAGCGTCGCTGAATAGACGTCGTGACACCAGATGAGCTTGCTGAATCCACGGCGTGAAAAAGAAAAAGAAAAAATAAAATTAAACCGTCGCATTCAACGGTTATATTTCTTTTAAAATTTAATTTTTTTTAATAAAATATCTTTTTTACACTCTACAAATAACACCTCATTTTAGCTAAAATTTAGTTGGGATATTGGCATAAAAAGGCATCATACTTGCCACTTTTTGTCATTGTATGTAGCGTTTTTTTTTTTTTTTTTTTTTTTTTTTTTTTTTTTTTTTTTTTTTAAATTATTTATTTATTGTAGACTACCTTTCTAAATTGTGCCATCTCGTTGTGTAGGTGGACTCTGCTTGACTGTGGGTAGGTTGAGGTTAGACCGAGATCGTCGGTTGTATTGATGTTTGGAGGTTGTGGCGTTTACGTAACGGACCGTTTAGTAATTTAACTAAATTGAGGCATGTTAACTTACGAGGGGTCGGTGGTTATTATATATTCAGAGTTAAGTCCGTGTTGACACGTTTTCGCACGGTTTGTCGTAGTCTTTCGCACGTTTTCTCGGTATTGCTCCGGACGTTTTCGCGTAATTTACGCGGTGTTTTGGTCGTTCGGGTTTGCAGCTGTTTTTGGTCCGTATTTACACGTTTGTTTGGTCCGTTTTCGCGGACGTCGTTTTTGTTTGTCTGTGTTCAGCCGTAGCGTGTTTCCTGTCCCGTTTTCGCACGTTTGTGCGTCTGTATTTAGGCAGAGACGTTTTTTGTCCGTTATCGGGGCGCGGGTTTCGGACTTGGTTCGGGTCCGTTTTTGTCCCGTAATTGTACACGTGTGTTGGTCGTTAGTGGGGCGGGCGGGCGTGCTGTTTTTGGGTCTGGTAGTGTAGGCGCGTTTGTTGAGTCGCGTTGTTTGGTCCGGTGGAACGGCCGGGGATTTAACGTTTTTGTCCGTATTGTTACCCGTTTTTTGTGCATTTCGCAGTGACATTTTGTCCGGTCATTTCGGACCGTTTTCTCCGTCATTTACATGTTTGTTTTTTTTCCGTTTTCGGCACGGTTTCTTGTCCGTTTCGTGACATTTTCGTCCCGTGGTTGTGTCGTTCCGACGATGGTTAACGGTATTCGTTCGTGGACATGCGGCACGTGCGGGGCCGTGTGTGGTTGTCCGTTATTTACATGACTATTTTACATTGAGATTAAACGTGGGAAGACGAGGAAAATGTGCGGAAACATGTAAAGGATCGGACGAAAGTGCGAATAACGAGCAAAGAGACGCTGGTAAATACGGACGAAACGTGGTAGGAGTACAGATGACAGAAGAGTGCGCAATGTGAGATCCGACGCAGAGAGGAGGGTCGGCGCCGAGATAAAAAAAAAGGGAATAAGCTCGCCGTGGAAGAAAACAAAAAGGAAGGCAAAAAAAAAACTGTCGAAACCGACAAGAGTGCGAAACGGACACCGTCTAATAGCGGACGAAACGTGTAAATAGTACGGACAACCGTGCGAAAAACGTGTAAATCGAGAAAACTCCGAAAACGATTAAAATGGTAATACGACGATAAACGTATATACGGTCAACGTGGACAAACGTGAAAAGTGGAAAAACGGACGAAACATTGCAATACGGACGAAAACGTCGCGAAGACAAAACGTGCGAAAAGGATATAAACGTGGAACACGACAAAACGTGTAATACCGGGGGAAAAGCTGGCAAATAGCGCAAAACGTGCGAACGGCGACGTGCGAGACGCGAAAAACGGACCGAAAAACCTGTGCGAACGACCAACTGCGAAAAACAGACAAAACCTTGTAAATAGGACGAAGTGTAAATACCCGCAAGTGCGAAAACGGACAAAAACGTGAAAGTACATGAAACGTGCGATACGGACCAAAAACGTGGCGAAACGACAAACGTGTAAATACGGAGACGAAAAAGTGTAAATGCAGCGGACGAAAAGTGCGAAAACGGACGAAACGTGCGAAAAGTTCGAAAGACGCAAAACGTGCGAAACGGATAAACGTGCGAAAAAAACGGACCCAAAAGTGAATCGGGACAACGTGAATAGCTACGGACAAAAACGTGCGAAAACGAAAACGAACGGTGTAAATACGGCGAAACGTGCCATAACAGGACAAAACGTCGCGAAACGGAAAAACGGTAAATACCGATGAAATCGTGTAAATACGTACAACAAAGCGAAACGACAAAACGTGTATAGCGACGACACAACAAACGTCCGACAACGGATACAAACGTGCGAAAAGGACGAACACGTGCGAAACGTGTATGACTAAACGTTGCAATAATAAAATACAACGATCTTTAGTAACAGGCTCATTTAGTATTTATAACGGAACGTTAGTAATTAAAAAAGGTAGCTAAACGCCTGCACATAATAGAAACAAACAGATCGTTAACTCAAGCACTGCTGAACGGTTAACAGTTCACGGTACCACCAAATGGCACGATTTAGAAGGTAGTGCTAAGATAAAAAAAAAAAAAAAAAAAAAAAAAAGACGCTACATACAATGACAAAAAGTGACAAGTATAATGCCTTTTTACGCCAATATCCCAATTTAGTTTGATACATGATATGGTGTATTTCTGAGTCTTCCCTGTTAAAACGTGTGTCTTATTGTAATATTGAGTCTTTCGGGTTCGTGTTATGTAATAGATGGCAACGAGGGATGGTTTGGATGTAAACCATTTTTCTGTTATTTTTTATATGAAGACCAATTAAATGTTTATTCATGTCTTTTATCCAACTCATTAAACCCGTTAGACTTTATTGTTTTTACTCATTTGCCTCTTAATTTAATTTTATCTAGACTCTAGTGGTAGAGATGTGAAATATTTTCAAGCATATAACAGGATATTCGTCATGTATGAGCCGTTGAGCGAACACCCAAATGAAACACATAGATTATTAAGATATTGAGTATATTTCATTTTTCTTTTCATGATCGATTTTAAATTATACTAGATTACGTAATTTTAAATTCATATTTTTCAATTTAAACTTGAAAGATATATTTTTAGAATTAATATTGGAATCTACTTGAGGACAAGTAGAAATTTAGAGCCACCTGATAAGGAATTAACAAGGTTAACACTGATTTTCTTCCCTTTATGTAGTTATTTGTGTTTTTATAATTTAATTATTTTTCAATTAATTGATTGCATGGATCTAAAGCACAACTGAGGTTTTTATTTTTCTTTATTTATTTATAGTTTAATTAGCCAAGTTTATCTTCTCTTTAGGTTCGACACTTAGTTTTACTAAAATAAACTACACACAACCGGATACACTGCTCGTGGCTGTCGGTTAATCCGAGATACTTCCTTATATAAATTTAAAACCGGATTCGGGATTTCTAAACATCAAACTATATCAAATGCTAATATATATACACTTTGAATTCGCTATATACATAAGGCGTAAAGAGTATAGATGCTGTATAAAAAGATACTCTCATACTCCGGAAAGCATTTTTATGTTTCACACTTGCACAAAATAAGCTTTTTTTACTTTGTGTAATCTGATTATTTATCTTTATGGAAACAAGACCAAGGAAAAAGTTGATTCCATTTTCAAACTTTTTATTATCGTTTAAAATCCACCTTTAACAAAGTAAATATCACTAACGATAAGATATTATGACTGAGGAATGCTATATCCACAAAGAAAACATCCACAAAACATCCACAAAATGAGTTGTTGGAGTGTGATTGGTGTATTTTGCTTTGTTTCTCTCTTTTCTATTTGATTAAGCCAATCACAATCCGACAACTCATTTTGTGGATGTTTTGTGGATGTTTTCTTTGTGGATATAGCATTCCTCATTATGACATGCTGTCCTAATTAACAAACACATACACTCACGCTCCATAATTCCATATCATCACATTCACATATTTACCGCTCCCATTATCAACTTTTTCCCGACACACACTTATTCGACATTATGACAATCTCGAGATCGTCATAAAAAAATAAACCCACTCTACACGGTCACGATCTTCTCTTCACAAACTTTCACACTAGAAATAAAAACATTCTTTTGGCGTTACTCAACCATTCACATAACATTTACTATTTCATATTTATTATAACTTCACTTCACTTCCTTTGTTTCCATTCATTCAAACAAATTATTCATCTAGCTAGTCTAATGGAAGAAAGACCAGAAACCGAGCTAATTTCCATACCTGCGACGCCAAGGGATTCCACGCCAGAGATACTGACACCTTCTGGACTGCGGTCACCTAGACCGCACTCCAAAGAAGGTGGCAAGTCATCTACTGCATGGACTCCCACGTCGTTTATATCACCAAGGTTTTTGAGTCCCATTGGGACGCCTATGAAAAAGGTGTTAGTGAACATGAAAGGCTATTTGGAAGATGTTGGTCATTTGACGAAACTTAACCCGCAAGATGCATGGCTTCCTATTACTGAGTCGAGGAATGGGAATGCGCATTATGCTGCGTTTCATAATCTTAATGCTGGTATCGGGTTTCAAGCTTTGATCTTGCCAGTTGCTTTCTCGTTTCTTGGATGGTAAATCTTAGACCTTATGATATTATGTTTTGTGTTTTGTACTTTTGTTCATATGTTATTGAGATGTGTTTGAGACCTTGAGATTGCTATATAAATGTGTATACACAGTTTACAACAAAGTAACTCGAAACTGCTTATCTTTATATATACACGTTATGTTCCAAAACGAGTATAGTGGAGCCGCACGCTGTTGCTTGCGGGAGTATTTTTTTAGTCAGCTTTTTTCATCCATTTGTGTTAGTGATACAATATTAACTGTTTATTGGAGTATTAGCCATGATAGTTAAAATATTTGCTCGTACTTTAACTTATTTATATGTGAACCAAATATTATGATTTTGAAATTTGTATGTTCATGCTTCAATGTTTTATCTCACTTTTAATGGTATATAAAAATTTACATGTGTAATTATCATCTTACAACATATGATAATATAAGTTAAAAAAATTGAAAAATAAAAGTAGAGTAATATGTACATGCAATACAGTATGTTGTATAACTCTTTCATTACTATTTTTTTATTCTAACTATATACTAGCACAAATTAGTTTATTTAACTTCTATGAAATATATTATCGTGTTAAGAAAACTCATTTTTAATGTTAAAATATAGATATAATTTAATATGCTTATTACTTAAAATAGTTGGAAAACTAAAATAAAATAAAGAAAAATGTGTTGGGCTAAAAAGATTATGAGCTAGTAGCAAGAAAATGGGTGAAGATGTTAAGGTCAAAAAATAAGCGAGACAAGGATTAGACTCGGGTACAAGTCATTGGTTTAATATTAAATGACAATTATCATCTAAGCTAATCAATCTTTTTCGTTACAATATCCACCTTAATATAATTATGATGAAATAATTAGTGAATGCTAATCCGAACAAAACGACTTCATTTACTTCACTCACAATGCATATATAAACAACACCAATTGCCAGCCACATTTTACTCCGTTCCTTTTCTGTAATTGCGTACTGTTCATGTTTTTTGGCTGGTAGCGCCTGCCTTTTATATATATAGTATAATTTGTTTTGAAGTGTCATTTTCATAATAATATAAACTTAAATTGTGTTATACCCATAGTTATACATACTCCGATCATTTTGGTATTGTAAAAATCTTTAGTACTATAAGCATGAACAATCTCCGCTTTTTAATTTGTATGTCTAGCACGTTACTCGGAGACATTTGGTGTTGGAGTACCCGTCATTTACTTTTTCTTGTCGAATTTCATCATTGTTTCGAGTCTTTTCACCCAACAAAGAGGTGGAAATTTATATATCATGATTAAAGATTTAAGGGTCAACACTAATGATACTTTATGTACTATTTAGATAACTTAGGGCCCGTTTGTTTTGATACTATGGAATGGGTTTCATGTTGAAAAGACATTAATTAGATGTTTGGTTCTTTCTTTTGGAAAAGGAAATGATAGATGGAATCAAAAAATGATAGGAGGACACTTAAGTTGGTTTCAACTTAATTTGTGTATTTTATGAGCCCTTCTCATTTATCTCTCTCTATATATGTATTATTTTGTTATTTTATTATTTAAATAATATATTTTATTTAAAATTTATTAAAAAATATATTTAAATAAATATAATTTCTCTCTCCTAAACCTACCCCAATTCCAAATCCTATGCCAAACCAAATCCTAATCCAAACTCACTTATAAACCAAACGGACCCTTATTATGCTTTTTCTACTAATTTGTTATAATTCGTCTTAACATTGTTTATAATCAACGGTATTATATGTAATTCGTTCACTCTCTTTCATAACAAGACTCGAACACCCTTTGTCTTCTTCATCATCACTTACCGGCCACTATCAGCACCATACCTCTACCAAAGCCACCCGCCATCACCATCCGTCAAAACCACCCAACCATCACCACCGTATCTCTACCAAAAATCAAGATCACCATCCGTCATAACCCAAAACTTGATAGCAAGTATCAGTGTATCACCAAGTGTCATAAATCATAAGCCAAGTACTTATTACACAAACCATCATTAATAATATCTTTACAAAACATACAATATAGTGTAAACATTTATTTGTTGATCATTTATTGCTTGCTACCAAGTTTTGGGTTTCATCAATTATACTTTTTAATACATATAACCATAACTCAAGACAAATATTTGAAAATAATAAAATGAAGAAGATGAATTTGTGTTAAGTGATCAAATTAAGCTCAACAAGCAATTTATGGGGTGTAGAATAACAAAATTAAACGTTCGTTAAATATAATGAGTTATAACATCTTTGCTTTGACGACCATAAAAGAGTTGATAATTTATAGAGTAAATTGCAAAAATCGTCTTTGTCGTTTGGCCAAAATGCAGGTTTCGTCTCTAACCTTTCGATAGTGCAGACACGTTCTTGTGGGAAACTTTGGGTTTCAGTTTTGGTCCGTGTCCAAAGTAAAATGACTAAAATGCCCTGGTCAAAAATTGCAACCCAGGGACAAAAACTACAACCCAAAGTTTTCTATAGGGACGGTGCCTGCACTTTTGAAAAGTTAGAGACGAAATCTGCAATTTGGCTAACCTACATGGACAATTTTTGCAATTTACTCTAATTTATATCTTTAATTAAATTAAATGATATAGCAACATGGTTTTGCCATTTTGACCCGCAATTTTTTTTTTTCTTCTTCTTCTTCTCCTCCTCCTCTAGGTTTTATTTACCAACGTGACTGTAAGTCTAACTATAAATTATATCTTTTTTTCTTGGCTTGTGACGAATTCACAGAGGACCTACAGGGGCGGGTGAAGCGGCCAACCGCCTTAGGACCTCAAAATTATAGTTACGTTTAATAATATCACATGTACTTAATAGGTTAGCAGTTACTCAAAGTGATATTCTGGAGCAAATTGACTACCAATATTTGATCAAATTATATTGCATCATAATTTTCTCTTTTCATGTAGATAATCATATATTTTAAACGAATACTACATTTTATTTTGCATTTATCTTTATGGTCTCATTTCGTACTTTCACCAAGGTGCTCCAAAAACTCGCAAAGGCACTCCTAATTCATACAGTACTATCAATCAGTTAATAATCAAACAACAAAAAATTTAATGTAATGTGTTTCGTTTATATATGCAGGAGTTGGGGGATCATTTCATTAACCATAGCCTACGTTTGGCAACTATACACCTTGTGGATCTTAGTACAACTTCATGAAGCAGTTCCTGGAAAGAGGTACAACCGATACGTTGAACTTGCCGAAGCAGCATTTGGTAAGAATTGACAAAGAGCCTCTAATCTTTAAGCCCGTTTTTGAGTGATTTATGATTTCAGACTTATTAGACTTCACTTATCAACATTTATGTCTATTTAGCTATGACATCCTAAGTTCCTAACGATATTTGTATTTTTTTTTTTCTGTTCAAGGGAATCGATTGGGGGCATGGCTGTCGATCTTCCCAACAGCTTACCTATCTGCAGGGACTGCGACAGCCCTGATTTTAATAGGAGGAGAAACCATGAAACTCTTTTTTGAGATTGTGTGTGGGCCCACATGTTCATCCAATCCATTAACAACAGTAGAATGGTATCTGGTTTTCACATCTTTATGCATTGTGTTGTCTCAACTTCCAAACCTTAACTCTATAGCCGGACTATCACTAGTAGGAGCCGTGACCGCCATCATTTACTCAACCATGGTCTGGCTCCTCTCGGTTACCCAAAATAGACCACCCAATATCTCTTATGAACCCATCCCATTACCTTCATTTACCTCTTCCATGTTCTCGGTTTTCAATGCACTCGGTATTATAGCATTCGCATTCAGAGGGCATAATTTAGTACTCGAGATTCAGGTAAATTGACTTTTAAGGTCAAATAGTAAATTAACCTAGCTGTACACATTTTGTACTGAAACCAATATATATTTGTATATAACATAGTAGGTTTGACCTGAAAAGTCAGAATGCATTTTAGAATGATACTTATTAAGGTCAAACAGTCTGATTTTGGACCTCAAAAGTGATTTAATTCATTCGAAGTTAAAGAAAAGCTTTATTATATAGCATAGACTATATGTTATACTTCAAAATCTGTATGATGCAATAGATTATGTAATAAAATCCAAATATCAGATTATGTATTTACGGTATAACTGGTTTGACCTCAAAAAGGTAAAAATTGAATATTACTGACAGTTTTGTGGTATGTTCTCAGTCAACAATGCCATCAACTTTTAAGCACCCGGCTCATGTGCCAATGTGGAAAGGGGCTAAGGTCGCGTATTTCTTCATTGCCTTGTGTTTGTTCCCTGTAGCCATTGGTGGTTTCTGGGCTTATGGAAATCAAGTAAGTGCATTCATAGTATATGACCATTTCATCCTTCTCAATATCAAATATATAACAAATAATAATCTCAAATTTCAATCTTGTAGATGCCTCCAGGAGGGATTCTTAACGCCCTATTTGGCTTCCATCAACACGACATTTCAAGAGGGCTACTTGCAACAACATTTCTCCTAGTTGTCTTTAGTTGCTTGAGTAGCTTCCAAATCTACTCAATGCCCGTTTTTGACAACTTTGAAGCTAGCTACACGCACCGCACAAACAGACCTTGCTCAGTATGGGTCAGGTCAGGTTTCAGGGTGGTTTATGCGTTCATAAACTTCTTCATTGGGGTAGCATTACCATTTCTTTCCAGCCTAGCTGGATTGTTGGGAGGACTAACACTTCCAGTCACATTTGCATACCCTTGTTTCATGTGGGTGTTGATAAAGAAGCCAACAAAGTATAGCTTTAATTGGTACTTCAATTGGTCGCTCGGGTGGCTTGGTGTCGCCTTTAGTTTTGCCTTTACCATTGGTGGTATTTGGAGCATTGTTGATAATGGGTTAAAGTTGAAGTTCTTTAGGCCAGCCTAGCTAATGATTGTTTTATTTGTTTGTGGTTTTTGCTTATGTAATTTGATATATACAGTTTATGATATATGTCGTGTGCGGTAATTGTGTTATATGCCTGTGAGATTAAATGGAACAAGCTAGTTATGTGTATTTTGATATAAAGTAATTTTCTTGATCTATAGACAACACAAGTAACTAGAAAAAGTGATCAACTGAATTCAGATGACTACTAATATAGCTTAACAGTTTAGTGTGTTCTTGTTTATAGGATATACAAATTTTGTAACTGGACTGAGAATTCTATTAGTGGCTGTGTTCCTCAACTGCTCTAATGACTCTTTAGATTTGTGCTTTTAAAAATTTCTCTTAGAGTAAAAGCTTAAAGTTTACTGTCAAAGATCATGCACATTCTAGTCATGAAGACAACCTCAGTGCATACAATATAGCAATAGTAGAAACTATAGTAACGAGCAGTGGTGGCTTAAGGGTAAAGCTACTGAAGCCATCGCTTTAGGTCTCTGAATATTTAAGGCCCACGATTTTTTAATGCCCTTTATGAATATTTCAAACGCCCGATTTTTTTGTGGATCATCTTTAAGTCTCGATATATAGAAGGCCCCTATTACTAACATTGTTAAAATTATTAGAGGCTTTTGCTTATTTTTTGTTTATTTTTTTAAATCAATACCACTAAGTCACTAAGCTCTATCTTTTTATCATACAAAATAATGAATTGAGCTCATTTAAAGCTAAAATTATAATTAATCTTAGCTAATATTGTAAACAAATTAAATGTCTCAAAATTCTCTCATGCATAGTGTCCTAACGTAATAAATGAATAAGGATAACCTATTCAAAGAACAAACATTAACACTAATGTCCGTTTATTTAAATGTTCACATTAGTTCGTTTGTTTGTTAAACCAAAACTAACAAACCCAAACAAGCCACTTTCATGTTGGTTCGGTTGTTTAGCGCTACTTATAGATTATCATAAAAAGAAGTTTCGTTTTTCTTTTTCTTTCTTATATTATTTTTCTCCGTTTACAATAAACTCTTAGATTTACATTGTATTGTGGGTTTAGTAATTAAATATTTTACTAATCCGTTGAATCAAAAAGATAATATTAAGAGAAAAGATAAAAACATGAATATTTTAGAAAGGCCTTATATTTAAATTTCACTTTACGTCTCCATAAGACTTGAGCCGTCCCGGCTGAGATCAAGCTTATTAAGGCTCACTCGAGTTATTACGAGGTTTTTTTTNTATATATGTTTTTTATATACACTATGTATATATAATTGGATTATATGTATAAACTTGTATTTATGAATATATCGAGTTTTTCACATCGAGCTCGAGTCAAATCCAAAATCTTTCTCAAATCAAACTTGAGCTTCTCTATGAAAGCTCGCCAAATTGCCGGTTCATCATACCATCAAACCGTGCCCGAGTCGAGAGTCATGCCAAAGTTCCACACTCGACACATGCCTTCAGTATTCGGTGCTCGGTAGTACACCCTCTCTCTCTCTCTCTCTCTCTCTCTCTCACACACACACACACACAAACACAAAGACTCTCTCTCTCTCTCTCTCTCTCTCTCTCTCTCTCTCTCTCTCTCTCTCTCTCTGACTCGGTAATAATTTAACGATGAATGGTCCAACAACGAGACCACCTCATTTCATTATTAACAACATCACCTTCGATCAACTGGTATATATATATCCTCTGCATTTTTCTTCTACTTTTATTATTCTAGGGATTGGATCATTAAAATTAGGGACATTTTTATTGCTGTTTGAGTTTATTAACAATACTCAATAAGCTTATAAGCCGGATTATAAGGTAGGTGCATATGTGCTTTGTTGCATTGTTTTGAAAAAAAAGATAAGCAATATCAAACACTTTGATGGAAGGAAACTGCTTTTTGTCTTATTCTTGATTTTACAAGGAATAATCTCTTTATAACAAGTGCTTGAAGCAATTCTAATTATANTAAATAAACTTATAAGCCGGATTATAAGGTAGGTGCATATGTGCTTTGTTGCATTGTTTTGAAAAAAAAGATAAGCAATATCAAACACTTTGATGGAAGGAAACTGCTTTTTGTCTTATTCTTGATTTTACAAGGAATAATCTCTTTATAACAAGTGCTTGAAGCAATTCTAATTATAACCCCTCAAACAGCTTATTTAAAAAAAAAAAAAAAAAAAAAAAAAAAAAAAAAAAAAAAAAAAAAAAAAAAAAAAAAAAAAAAAAAAACCCAACCCAAACAGTATCTTGTGCATTGTGTTTTGACATTGCATCGGCTTATAAGCTGTTTTCGGAAATAAATAATGTACAATAGTTTTTAAGATGTGTTGTTATAATGTACATTTGTGTTTTACTAAGGGGATGTCGAATATTGGAGGGTGTTTGGTTTAGCTTTATAACTGGGCTTGTCGGGTTAGTGAATATTGGGAAACCTAATACGCTCATTGTTATTGGTGTTTGAGTTTATTAACTTTAGCTTATGGCATTTTTAAGTCTTATAAAGTTCAGTTGATAAGCTCATATGCTAGCAAAATGAGCTTATGGGCATTTACAATATTCAATAAGCCTATAAGCCAGAAGGCCCAGAATATAAACTAAATCAAACACATCTTAAATGCTTATTGTGTTAGTTAGTCTCTTTTCCTGTTCATTATGTGATTATAGGGGTTTCCTGTTACAGAAAATACCTTCAAAATTTAGCAAACATTTGGAAGGGAAAACATGTGGAATGGTTTCATTGATGGGTCCCAGCGGAAATACCTGGCATGCTAACTTGTCACAACAAAATGATGGTTTATATATCGTCGATGGGTGGGCAGCTTTTGTGAGAGATCACTTTCTAGAAAAAGGAGACTCTTTAGTTTTCAAATATGATGGTAACTTGCATTTTACAGTACAAATCTTTGACCAAAGTTCTTGTGAGAAAGAAACTGCCTTTTCTGCCGAGTGCAATCAAGATTTGAGCATTTTCGATCAGCATTTTGGTAAAAAGAGGGAACGAGAATATGCATCTTTGTTGACCAATATTGTTGACTGTGTGCCAAAGAAAGCAAGAAGTTCACTAGCCCATGAAGCGACCAACATAAACGGACAATGTGAAGTGGCAGACTTATTGAATGGCTCTGAGCATTCTGGCAGTGGGTTGAAGAATTCTATCACTCATGCTTTGCCTTTATCCGGTAAAAATGATTAGCATCTCTTTTGTTTCTGATTTAGTTTGATTATATACTCGTATTATTTATCATCTAAGATAACATAAAGTACTAATAAGTTTTATTCACACCATGCTGTGCCGCTGTGGTGGGATTTCCAAGTGACATTTTAGTCATTAAGACAGTTATCTACTTATCTGTTAGAGTTGCGTTATTACTGGTAATTAGTAGAGTAAGAATGGTTGTACTTCCTTTTTAAAAACAGTATTCCCATGATTAAAATAGTCAATATTGTTATATTGATAGTTAGATAAATCTAGATGTAATGTTTGTGAATTGTGCTTTTGTATGCTCGGCATGACTGGTGATTTAGGGCTAAGTCAACCACCTCTCGCAACTAGGTCATCTTAATGTTGGCCTTTTGAAAGCATGCCAATTTTGTATTTATCGTCACTAAAATGTGAGCGGTCTCAAGTTCGAATCCTGCTGATGCAAAACAGGTCAGAAACCATGGTTACCAAAAACAATATAGATCATTTGTATTAAATTGTATCACACATAGTTTGGGTTGATTTCAAGTATTGTTTTTTCCCTTTCTGATCTTGTTATTTGACTCATCTTGTAATGGATCTTTTTTATTCTTTTTCTTTTACATCTATGAAATGACTCTACCTTATGTTACTGCTGTGCTCTGTGATTATGCAGAGGTATGCCCCAATGAAGATGAGTTTGGCCGGATGTCAGCTTCTGAAGCAGAAAAGATAGCTCAATCATATTCTTCAAATTTTCCTCACTTTACCAAAGTTATGAAAGGATTTAACGTGAGCGGTTCATATACTTTGGTGGGTAGCTCCTATATCTTTTTATGTCCCTTAGAGTGAAAATTGCATATAAAGGCAAAAAATTTGGTCTGGTTTTAAAGAAAATTTAATTAGGATAATCCCCTGGTTAACTTGTTAAACGCACCATGTTAGTGCCATGTCTGAAACAGGTCAACATGGTCAAAGTTTCTGGCATGCCAGCTGCCACATCATCATTTTGATTGGGTAACTGGGTCAGATTGTTTTAGTCCATTGTTTAATATTTTTGCCTTTGCTTGGGTGAAAACAAAATTACTTGCTCAAAACAGAAATCCGACCAAAGTTTATTGCCTATGTTGTTTTTTTGAAAGTTTTAGATAATAAATGGTTATGTTGATCCTAACTTGCTATTCTTTTGTTGCAGAATGTTCCATATCAGTTTGCTATGGCACACCTCCCCAACTGCAAAGTGAAGCTTGTGCTTTACAACTTAAAAGGAGAATCTTGGACTATTAATTCAGTTCCAACGACAAAAGTGCAAACTTCACATACTTTCTGTGGTGGATGGTTGAGTTTTGTTCGTGATAATAAGATTAATGTGAGAGATGTCTGCATATTTGAACTTGTAGAAAAGTGTGAATTGCGTGTGAATATTCTTAGAGTTAGACAGGAACCACTAGACAATAAAGATAGTGATCTTAATGGGTCAAGTAATAGGACTTCTCATAAAATTTCTGGAAGGTTGACTAAAAAGGTCAAGGGATCTGATGATGGTTCTCAGTCTATTAATGGAAAATCAGGTATAACTGTAACTTGCGTAATTCATATAAAGATTATTTATTTTATAACCACAATATGCTCTGAACCCTAAGAATTCAAATATTGATAGGAAAAGCAAAAGGCTTGCGAGTAAAAAGGGGTTCTTCTATGATGGGATGCATGTCAATAAAGTCGGAACCCGAGGAAAGAATAGCAGCTGAATCTTTCATTTCTAATTTTCCTTATTTTGTTAAAGTAATGAAAAAGTTCAATGTCAGTGGATCATCCACTCTGGTAACTCTTATTCTTAAAAAAGTTTAATTAGTAGGGGGTGTTTGGCATTTCCTTTCGAAAGTGATCATGTGATATAAATAATTAGAATCAGATAATCAGCTGCGGATATAGTGTTTTGATGTGCTTCTACTGTTTGCATATTTGGCTGAAAGTTTTTGGTTATTTCAGAATCAACTTGTGAAATGACCCTTTAGATGAATCTGAGCTTCCCTATAATTAAAAAAAACTATAAAGTAAAAACTGAGAAATCACTTTCAAAGTGCAATGCCAAATGTCCTATCAGTTATTCATATCATCAAGTCACTTTTTTTCCTTAATGTTTCGATTTTCAAATGAACAGAAAGTTCCCTATCAGTTCTCTATGGAACATCTTCCTAGCTGCAAAACCAAGATACTACTTAAAAATTTAAAAGGAGAATGCTGGACAGTAAATTCAGTTACAACTATTAAAGTACAGACATTGCATTCATTTTGTGGAGGGTGGATAGCTTTTGTTCGTGATAATGGCATCCAAATGGGAGATATCTGCATCTTTGAGCTTATTGGCAGATGTGAAATGCGTGTGCATGTATCACGGTTTGGAAAGAATGTCATTGACTTTGAATATCAAACTGGAAATGGATCTTCTAATGAATTAGCCAACGAGTCATGCTGATATAAGGGGCATCTTATTCTGGTGAGTACCATTCACATCCTTCTTTCTGTTATACATTGCATTCTATTCACTCGAGGTTGATTTGAGTTGTGTTTTATCAAGTAAAAGGGCACCAATGGGTTGAAAAATGCCCATTGTTTATAGTTATTTTAATCCATATTGTTTCTGTAGTTATAATTCCCATCTCAACTCTTTACTTAAATGAACACAAAAGTTTGCCCATCAACCCATCTTGGCCTCACTTTTCTCAACCCTTACAAAAAATAACTCTTTTAGACCTGCACCTAATTTGCCCCGTTACCCATCTCCCATACTGCCCGTTTCCTCTTACCTCTCCCTTGTCAACAAAGAATAAACATAGTATGCAAACTTCTGTATCTTTTTATCGAATTTGTATTCACAAAGCCCGATTCACATTTATTTTCATTACATGTATTTGCAGGCCGGGATTTCTCGTTATTGCGGAGGTTGCTTATCCAAGCTTATTGATGTGATGCCATATGCAGTGGCAGTTTGTCTATTGTACATGCTATAATTATCAATTTCTTTGAGAACATTATGGTGTTAATTGTACAATTTCTTTAGCTGACTAAAATGTAACAGGAACTTGTATATAAGTTGTAAACAGGAACTTGTTTGGTCTATTAGCCTTTTAGTTTCATACACTTATTGCTGGTCCATGGCACAAAAAATGGGAATTGAATTATCTAAAAACAAGGTTATAAAAGATTGTTTGTTCACGTGCAAAACGACAACGGATTGTTTGTTCACGTGCAAAACGACAACGCTGGATGGTTCAACATGTTTTTCTTTTCTTTTCCGTGGCGATGGTATAACATAAGGTGAGAGGTATAAACATATGACTTGAACCTCAAAAAATTTCAAAACGTACGACTTAAAACCTCAAAACAATACTTTATGAACGTTTACTCTACCACCAAAGTATTTCATGAGAGGCAACGTTATAAGCAATTTAAGGAATGTATAGGACTCGACTATTTTAAGGTGTCAACATACTTTAAAGCGTTTATTCACTCTGAAATAGGCAAATAACCAATTTCATTCAAACACTCAAAAATGTTTATTTGCTTTAAATTAAGCAGCTAATGCAAATAAGCAAATCTCAAACAGTCTCCAACAAAGGTTTAGTTCATGTGCTACAAAATCTAGTCACCAACAGCACAACATCGACTAAGAGTTTCCCATTCATTAGTTTAGAATGCCAAGCATCAAAAAAATCTCATTTCTCAGCAAGATTTGACCTGCAATGTAGTTATTGAATGGTAACAAACAACTAAAACAGGGACGTAATTTGTTGGATGAATAACTCTGTCTAAGCTTTTACAAGAATAGTCCTCCATCTCAAAACACGGCTAGCAAAGGAGCAAGTCTATCCCTCAGGTATTGTTTTAAATCAAGAAGATGGTTTTTGACATGCGGAGAAAAGTTGCCAGCTGATTAAAGCCATTGTGAAAGATGTGAACAGTTGAAATCCTACAACTTTTGGAAGCTGCCATCCTAAACCCCATCTCAGATAGCTGCAATAACAAAACATTATTCAGTATACAACATGTCAATATAAATGTCCGTTTGATAAATGACTTGCTTTGGTTTATGTTTTATCTTTTTTTTTTTGAACGGCGGGTTAGTTGTTAGATGTTAGTTGTTAGTTGTTGGCTCGAGTTAGTGTCGCATCCTCGGGCAGAGATACCAACCGCGAGCCTCTCCTTAGGGGATAACCCCACTCCTATTCCCGATTCGCCTGATATCATTAGAGCTTGTGGTTCCCAAGTGAGGACTTCCCGGTCGGTCACCCAAACCGGTACTACTCTCACTTGGGCTCGCTTAACTACTCAAGCCTTTACCACTAGAGCACAAGCCCCATGATTAAATATGTTAAAACTGTCGAATAAGATCTTTTCACATAAACAGGAACAGGTTAAATATGTTAAAAATTGCGTAAAAAGTCTCAATAAACATCCTACCGCATAATTAAAAAAAAAAAAAAAAAAAAAAAAAAAAAAAAAAAAAAAAAAAGAGAGAGTATATTACTATTGCAATAATATTGTTTTTGTAATAATACTAATTAACAGCAGAATTATTTACAAGGTGAACAAAAATTTGTGGGTCAACCCGGCCAGGCCTGTTCCGGCCGCTACTAAAATACATAAAGTGAAAACGTTTCAACCAGGATCTGTTTTGTCCAGCTGCCCAACCAGCCCATTTTGCCACATCCACGTTTCGATCTATAGCAGTATGCATGGTTTTTTTCTATATCATGTAAAAGAATGGTTAAGGGGGAAAAAAAAACAGACCTTACGATGGAAGGCATTGTTGCCACAATTCCTGCACATGCATATATGATAGGAATCAACGTCTTGGGCTTGTTTTTCCTAAGCCACATCAATGATCCCAATGCAGCTAAGGATAGACTCAACATCTGGATTAATAAACACAAATTAAATCAACTAAAGATTTATGAATCAGAACAATAAATGTATGCAATTTTTGCAATAGCTAAACTCGTTAAATCTTTCAGAACATTCAACAAAATATTCATGTTTAAATACACCAAGTTTAACCTTTCTGAAGCAGTTTATGACATTTAGAGGTGTCCAACCCATTTACTTATAAATGCATCCACTTGGGGTGTGTTTAATCTCAAACGGGCAAACCAATTTATTTAGCTACAAGGGAACAGATTTAAGAGGGTGAAAGTCCCGAAACCATTACCCGACCCATTCATCTTTGAGGTGGGCTTGGAGATATAAGAGAGGTCAACATACCAGATTTGCATTTGACTCAAGGCCTTGTAGAACGTATTCCCATGTGAATTCAAGTCCTCTAGCACCGACCCAAAGGGGTGCCAGCCTATGCAAAACAGAATCAGCAAAAGCCCATCCTGTTGGTATAGATATCAGTAACTAATTAACCAAAGAAGAAAATATATAAAAGAGCGAAACATGATACACAATTGAAATATTGAAGCTATAGCCTCTAAAGATGTTGATACATGAAATAGGTCAGTAGCCACTTACCAAGTCCAACGGCTTGGAACTTGTGATTTTGAGAGATGTTTCGGTGAGTTAACTGAGTAAGGGCAAAGTAAAGCCCAGCAACATCAATGAAACCAATCAACGCTTTCAACAATTCCTAATCAAAAAGAAAGAAGAGAAGAAAGAGAGATAACATTAGATAAGCTGTTTATAAACGTCAGTCATAACTTCTGTAATGTAAATTAACTGGATGGTGCAAAAGAACAATCTAATTTATTTATCATGAGAAACCAGTACATTCAGGATTATAAAACTAACAATAAGAATGAAAGTTTGTCTTAAGAATCTTACTCATAAGTCAGCTTTGTACATTGTAATAATAAACAGACAGTTATAGAAAAGATTAAAAAGATATGTAATTCTTAGAATGACAGAAATGTAATTGCAGGTCTCTGTAGAACTGTAGAAGAAAACCTCTAAAAAGTGTCAAGTGGATTTAGGTGTGTAGTATGACCTTTAGGCATCAAATCGCTTAAGTAGAAAAATAAGTGCCTCTTCATTTAGATAAATACTATATATTCCTAAGTCATAATTATTTTAGATGTGGTAGTTTCATTGTTTCATCGATCCAAATACTTCATCAAGGATATTTATTAACTCGCTGTTTTTTGTCACTGTTTCATCAATCCGTATACTTAATAGTCCGGCCAGAAGTAGAATAAGAAATGTGGAAGGAGATACAAGAACTCATGGAGTGAGAATTTGTTTTTTAGTTTTGAAAAGCAAAAGCAATGGAGTGAGAAAATTTTTGACACTATTGATTACCAAATCATCAATGACCACAAAAGTAAAAAATAATGTTACCTGAGAGGGATCAAAAACGTCATTTTCTGAGACCTTAAGAAATGTAGCAAGGCAAACGAGCTGCCAAAATAATAAGGAAACATAATCAGTCAATAAACAGATAACACCTGAAGCAGATGCATGTATGAGTTGTGTCCAATTGTCCATAATTTCAGAGCAATAAAAATTAGTGTAAGCATAATGTACCTTCACTAATGCTGTGACTAGATAGACAACAGCCGTTTTGACTGAAGTGCCAAGGGTATCATACTCCGATCTGCAGTAGAAAAGAATACCACCATGAAATCATTAGAAAGATATTAACTTCATCAGGGTCTATGTAAGGCCATATGCATTATAATTCCAAGGAAAATCCATTTTCTCATTGATATGAACACATGCTAAAAAATGGATGTACGAAATATTGGTTTCCAACTTTCCATAGATGTATAAGAATTTAAAAGCAGAACTTAGTATTGACACAGAGTTCGTATTACTTGGTTATGATCACAGATACTATAGTCATCTGGTTTTACGTCCTCTATATCACTCCATTCATTCATAACTTCAACCTTTATTCTGTTTTTACAATACATAATGTATGCAATGACCAAGTTCACGCTATGCCATAGCTAATAAAATAGTTTAAACATCCTTAAGATACAATGGTTCTCTAATTTAGTGTAGATAACTATAATATGTTCCGAGTAATTAAGTTCCTCACAAAGAAATACATTCCAAAGAAACAGCGGCTATAACATCCAATTACACATAGCACCAACATGATTTTCCAAGCCAAATAATCATTTCAGTTAAGCGAGAAAAATATCATAAGAACAACGATCCTCAACTTTGAATGAGAAGATCAGGAGAAGCCTTTCCAAAAGATAAGTTTATAAAGCATAAGCTTTTTGGCTCCATCCATGCACTCACAAGTGCTTATTTGCAATACTTAAACAAAAAAAGCTCTTTAAGTATCATACCCAAACATACCATTTATTATAGCAACTTATGCTTTTTGACATATTCAGATAAGCAGCTATAAGCAACACGGAACCAGATCAAGGTAGTTAAAGGCGAAAGTGGCCTCAAAGCGACATGCCTTTAGATAAGGCGAGAAGCGACAAATGCGAGCGCTTCAGTGAACGTTTTACCCTTTGTGCATATGATAGTGTCTAATATGAAAACAACGATTAAACAAAAACATAATTATCTTAAAATCTTATTATTAATAAAAAAGACCAAAAAAGAGAAGTTTATTCAAATACTTAAAGCCTAAAATCTACTATTTTTATTCGGAATAATCGTTTAAGTTCTCATTTCCTATTTACCGATCGTTTCCGAGATCCAGTATATCATCTTCATCTACAAGTTCCTCGTCAGACTCATCAGAGAGTGTCCTACTTGTAGATGCCGATGCATTTCTTCTTGTATAATGCCTCAGCTCATTTACACAACTAGCACTAGCTACTTATTAGTACTTGTTAATAAGTGTAGTATTTATAATATTACATTAAAGGGTTAGTTTTGTAATTATTTAACCTAATTTAGAAGATTAGGGCCAGTTATAAAATTTCATTAGCTAAAAGTTTAGAAACTAGCCGCTATACAAAAAAGCGAGCGCTTCTCGGTCGCTTAACAACACTTTTCTAGATCTAGTAAAACGCCTCGCTTTTTTGGAATCAAAGCGCTTTAGGGCCTTTGCTTAAGCGCTCGCTTTTCTCGCTTTTGACTACACTGAACCAGATAATTCACCCTCAAATAATTAGATAAGCATTTTGGATAAGCAACCCCACACACCCTAAAACCTACTGATATCTCATATAAAAGAAACACAAAAGGTGATCAGAAGTTTAAACCATAAGCAATCTCAAGCACCCCCTAGAAACACTTTGGGTATGTTTGGCAAGGAGCGTTTAGCATTTCGTTTTTCTTAGAAAATCTACTTTTCAAAAAAACGAAAAAAAAGGCTACTTTTCAGATGCTACTTGAAGAAGTGTTTAGCGTTACCATTTAATTTTAACATCATTTTACACTTTATTATCACTGATATAGCTATGTTTCCAAAAACTGTTAGAGCTACTGCTAGTTTTGCCAAACATGCCCATCATTACTTAAGATGTTACAAAAAAACCAATTATTCACACAAACTTGTTCGACGGGCAACCCTAACCGAAGGATCACCCTAATGTTCAGCTGTTTTATGCAAAACCAATCATTCACAGATGTTGTTCGACGGGCAACCCTAACCCAAGGACCGCAATGTTCAGCTGTTTTTTATGCAAACCCCATCATCCAACACAACCCAACTAAATTTTATAACATAACACAACCCAACTCAAATATCCTACTTTTTTTATATTAATTAACTAAACATCTAACTAAAACAATCACATCAAACTATCAAAGTATCAAATCAAGAATAATAATAATAATAAAACAATAAAGAAAAGTCAACTAACAGAGGAGTAGCGGAATAATAAACGGCGTGAGGACCAAAAGTTAAGATAGCACAGTTGAAAAAGTGAAACATCGTCATATCTTTGTCTCAGATCCAGATTACCACCCAACAACAACCTGGGATGGGATCACTTCTTTGATTTTTATTAGTTTTCTACTTTCTTGTATGCGTCATCACTGTTACTTGAGTGTAGATTGTCACACTGGATTAGTTAGGCTTTGTTTGGGCTTTCACTAATGGGCTTATGACGTTTGGCATGTATCTCATTAACATAATGCCAAATATATATTACACCAATGGTACCAAGGTCCGAGGGTACTAAGGGGCTGTTTACTAATTAAGTGGCTAATAAAGGGAGTGGACCCCTTTCACTTATCGGCTCTAGATGAGAAGAGTGGGTTTTTTCTGGCCTTAAAATACATAGCATTTAACAGATTTTGAGTGGACCCTAACACAAAAAAACTGTTGACATAAATAATGCGTAAAAACGTTATTTATATTTTTCGATATCTCTACGTTTTGATGATCACAAAATGGAAAATCATTAAACGTAAGATTACTACGTAAACAAGTATTAAGCTAGTTTATATCATTATATCCAACTTAATCACTCAAGGTATGAATAAACAAGTGCTTAATACATCTCATGATCAAAGGGGTATTTAATTAATTAATACAAAGGTTATTTAATATTATATATTTTTGAAAAACAATTTTGGTAATAAAGAAAAATGTTTTAATCATACTAAATATATGAATTCAAATTTTTAACCAAAATCAGTTAAGTTTTTCACCAAATAAACTTTCCCCACAAAAGACAAAGATTCTGGCCGTTACAGTAGGCCGGCCCCCTTAATTATAAGGGGCGGCCCCTTTAATTTTAAGGGGGCCGGCCATGAATTAAGGGGACCGGCACGCTCCCTGTGTTAGATTTCGTCAGAATTTTCCCCCTATAAATACCACCTTAAATCTGGTATTTTTCCTCACATTTTGCACGAAAATTTCAGATCTCAAATCTCTCTAAACATCTTCCAAAAACCCTTGTATCATTAGATTACTAATCTCTGTTTCAAGTGATTTCAAATCCCTCCACATTCATCCTCATCCAAAGTGCAAAAGAGAATACTCCTTCAACAAACAAAGCCAAGAAGTTTATCTGTAGTGTTATTGCTTATATTGTGTGCCTACTTACTTGCTATAGTTGTGTTGTGCTTGTAATAAGTAGTGTAGTGAAAAGTAGTGTTGTGTTGTGAAGAAGGACTAGTAGTGTTTGGTTTGCAAGAAGAAGAAGTTTGTGTTGTGTTGTGAAAGAAGAAAGATGAAGTCGTGTTGTTTGTGAGATTGTTCTAGCTACGAATAGGACCCCGACATTTAGCTTTTGTGTCGTTAAGCCTGGTGTAAGCGATCGTTGTGTAAGGTTTTCTCCGCCATAAAGGAGTTTGTTAGACATTAGTGAAGAAAACTCTTCGGGAGTAGGTGCACTCGGGGAGTGAGTAGCGAACAAGGAAGCGGTGTCCTTTGTAGCCGAACCACTATAAATCCTTGTGTTGTGGTTTGATCTCTCTAACTCTTCTCATCATTACTTTACTTACTACACATTATATTAGTTTGCTAGTTAGCTATATATTATAGTTGTTGCAATAGTGCAAGTTTGAATTCACCATAAACTAGAATCGAAGTTTTAAAACAAACCTGAGTTCATTAAAATTTAAAAGCGACGTATTGAAAACTATTCAACCCCTCCTTCTAGTTTCTCACAATTGGTATCAAGAGCCCACTCAAACAATGATTTTCTTTAAACCTATATATGTATTTTTAAACACTTGAATCGATCTATGGAATCGGAAAAATAAATATTTAGAAGGACAATCTATGCAAAGACCAACCACTATTTGGAAAGTGAGGGATTTTTATATTGGAAAAATCGATTCGAAACTTAAGTGAATCAAAGGTCTAGACTCTTTGGCATGTTATTATATATGGTGACTTTCCTCCTAGTACAATATAATTTGGAAACTAAAAAGGATGAACTGATTCTTATTGAAAACCAAAACGATGATTTGAAAAAGAAACTTGCCTAAAAAATAATTGAAGCTAAAGTGGTATTGTATAAATGCGTTACCACGCAAATGAATACGAAAGAATTTTTATGTTGTATATACCGCAAAAGAAATTTGGAATTCTTTATTAATCAACTCGAACCAATGGTAATAGTCAAGTCAAAGATATTCTCCTCTTTACATTT
>LBNU01013086.1:32294-48957 GCA_014162995.1 Artemisia annua | reverse complement strand
GATAGCTAAGATCACTCGTATTATTATCATTAATAATATTGAAGCTTTGTGTTACATACAACTATACTCACTCACAATACATCATATAAACTGTCTTCTAAGTGTTGTTAAGTAAATTCCGCGTGCTTAATAATATTACTCAAAGTATCAACAACACAAGGTGTGTGTATAGATCCATCAGATGGTGTATATTAATTATTGATTCTTTAGGTTTCTTAGTGGAAGGTAATCCACTTTATGTTACTGGCGGGAAACCACAGTGCTATGTATGTTCCTGAAATTGCAGATGAAACATTTGCGGAAGATGGGTAAAACACTTATTCCAAGTCTAATTTATTACTGAGAATTACATAGTGTATTATCTTTGTTTTCCTTATATGCAAGTAAAAGAATCATTAACCTTTTAAAAAATGAACGCATGTAATAATTGCTATTATTTTACCCTTTTATTAGAGGGTATCACAGGCCTGCAAATCCTGTTCCCGGAGACGGTTGGTACTACTTGCATGCTCATCAATTAGTTCTTTGTCATCCAATGACAAATGAGATATGTATTTGAAGATGCTTAAATTTTCAACTTGAAATTTACGAGGTAGCGTTTTTATTTTAATGTCTATAAATGATTAATGCAGACTTCAAGGTATGGAAAAATCATTGATTTTGCTCTAATGTACTCATCACTCATTATAAGGTTTTTTCAATCTTTTTTTTCTTCTTTCTGCCTTTGCTTTTAGAATTATATTGAAACTATTTTGTTTATATCAGTAGCATAGTTCGACAAGTCTATTAATGTTGTATGTCTATGTATAGGATATTGATACATTATCACTTTGAACACTTAGCCGTTACGCAATGTAAACATTGATCTAAGCCTAGAGTTACAAATTTTATATACTTATACAATTAAGCACTGTAGTGTGAGGGTGTTTGGCCAAGTATAGTCTAGGTGCTTAATGATGTATTTTATTTTGAAATAACTATTAAGCACTTTTAAGGTGTTTGGATAAGCTTATTTATGAAGACTTGTGACTTTGTAAGGGACAAATAAGCTAATAAGCACAATCCCTAAATACACAAGCTTTTAGGCGTGAACTTACCCAAACACCCCTTCAAGTAGCACAAAAATTAATCAACCCTGTCTAAATGGAAATGCTAATTTCAAATCATATTCAAGGTTGTTTTAACCTTGCATCTTTGGTTTTTAGAAATTGGTATGTAATTTTCATTTTGACATAGTAGTTTAAATGCGTAAAATGAAATAGTTTATTTAAAACACTATATGGCAAACATGCTAATCGGTTAAAAATATGTTGAATTTGTACTTTTTTGATATTTGTCATAATCTTATATGACACATTTCTGTTTCCTTAATCATATTCTTGACAAAAAAAAACCGCTTTTGGATTGACGTAACCCGACCCCAATCTAGTCAACCCGTACCAAAAATATGTTACATGGCACTACCTTAATGTATTTAAACCTCATGATTTCTTTTACAGTGACATGTCTTTTTCACAATTTACTGATGTAGAATAATCTTAAGAGCTAGACTACACCTAACATATACATTTATATATGTATGTGTGAAAGTTTTATACCAAATATTCAGCTGTAACTATTGAAAAGAACTTTAAGGAATCAGTTGATTCAAATGATACATGTATCAACATTATATGCATAACAATGATTATTATAGCACTATGATCTACTCACTTCATGTGCCAATTTTAACAACCATTTTATACATGCCTTTGTGTCTTGCAGATTTGGACTTCATTATTATTGATTTCTTATTCGAGTTACATTCTACTACTTTATGGTTCTTTCGTGACATCCTTGCCTTTCAAATACTAAGACAATGGATGAGAATGCGATGGAGATTTCTATTTTGTTTTCGTATATGCAGGTTGAAATTTGTACAAGGTATTTTTTTTTCTTTTTATTTTTTTCTTTTGTTAATTGTAAGTTTATACCATTAATCAACATTGATGCATTTTGAAATTTTTCTTTTTTGTTATCGTAAATGTATAATATAGGTCATGTAAGCATGTCAGTAGCATGTCTCTATCATCTCACAAACTATCTATATATTCAACTCTCACTAACACCACGTATAGGTGAGTATGATCATTTGTAGTCACAATATTTTGTATAACAAAATCTTGGTACTATCAAGTTTCAAGCTTCGTTTTTTGGACATTGCAAAACTTGGTTAACATCATCTCATTTTACAAGGCCATGCCTGATCATTCAAATGTAATCGATTTATTTATTTATTTATTTTTATCATATACTAATAATATGTTGGTGTTATTCAAGGTTGTTGGTGTTCTTCAAGGTTGTTGACATACTCATTACAAAGAAGTTTTTTTCTCTACGACAATTAATAAAAGTCAAGAACAAACATTGTCGCAAGTTGGGTTGCTTACAAAGGCTGGTATTCTCACACGGACAACTTTTATGTGGTTGTTTTAAGAGTCGAGACGAAAAAAGCTTTGAAGGTTTTGGGTTGCTTACAAAGGCCGGTATTCTCACACGGACAACTTTATGTGGTTGTTTTAAGAGTCAAGACGCAAAAAAGCTTTGAAAGTTTTTTTGTTGCCACAAAGATAGCGAATACACTAACTACACAATAAACGTTGTGTACAAAGATGTTTTATTTCGCATATGAATAACCATCATTTAATTATTTTTTTTCATACTTATAATTGCTTTTTTACGTACATCTAATACATGACCACTATATTTTTGTTTCCAATTATCTTATTTAATATATTTGCCGCCATTCATTATTTATTTACGTGCATATAATTTTGTCAAACAATTTTATGAAGCGTACCCGCCCATCGAGCGGGTCATGAAGCTACTAATCTATAAATCATACGATCATTTATAAAACAAATCTTGGCCACATAAATTCATCTCACGAGTTAGGTGGATTGCACGTGACTTCTCTTTCAGTTATTTTTCACACGTTTTATAATAAGTATATGAAGATAAGTACAAAAGTAGATTTTTAAAAGTAGATAAGTACAAATGTAACAGAGACATCCACTTTTAACTAACTTCCCTGATAAAATGTGTACTTCATTTTCATATTTTGGCACCATTTTGGTCAACCAAATCACCATATAAGTAACCATATGTTTATTCATTTATTCATACTATAAACTTAGGGACCGTTTGGTTGGGCGGTGTCGAAGGAAAGGTGGGGGTGTCCTTTTCAAAAAAATTGTTTGGTTGATAAATGCATTCTTGGAATCCCATCTGACAAGCGCTATTTTCCAGTGTTTCCAATCTTAGCAATTTTGTGGGTTATGGAGAAACCTGTGAGGCCTAAACTTTTTATTCTCACAAAATGATATACTTTTTCTTTTATTATATTATACTTCTTTCTATTTTTTTAAATTGAATTTTTTAATGTAATATAAACTTATAAATAAATTACTTATGTATAATAATATATTTTTTCTCTCCTATTTTCACTCATATGAAATTAAATCTTTCAAATCTTTCCCAAATTCAAATCCAATTCCAATCCCACTTACAAACCAAACAAGCCCTTAGTTATAATCATTCCACTTCGAAACAAATGGCAAACAATCAAAACCAGATGACATTCATTCTCCTTTTTTTTTTGAATTTGAATGTTTTGTGAAAGTTATTTTTTTTTTTTTTTATTTTTTTTTTTTAACAGGCAATACCTTTCTACCTTGATTCGCCTATGGCAATGAAACAACACAAACGTGAAAACAACTTGAGGAATTGGAAGCGGGATGATGTCATTGTTATCCATTTGTTCTATATTTTTAGGACCTTTTTTGAGTGGGAAGGTGTTTCTCTTTAAGAAGAAGATAACAACAATGATAATATTGTCTCAACTGGTGCTATTAGTGTTGGCAATATGAATAATCAAACTACTCTCTCATATGATATTCATGAAGAGGCAAATGAAAGACCAAATGCAACACTATCTATTATTAATGTAACATTGCTCCTTTGTCTTGATTTTTTTTCACTTAATATATTACTAAATTCCTTTATGTTTCTTTTTCTCACTTAATATATTAGTAAATGTAGTTATGTTGTATGCACGAAATTGTTGATGATGATGTACCAAATGAAAGGGTTAAGCGAACAAACATACCTCGCGTCAAAATAACTGGTAAAAGAAAGTTGTATCGACTAATCGACGAGGATGAAGATGATGAAGACATTTATGGACATGTTTGAGTTTTTATAAATGTAAATCCTAGTACTGTTAAGTGTTAAGTATTATGATATTTTTAATATTGTTTTTCGTAGTTTCCTTCGAGTTTGTTTTGCAGTTTCTTTTCATTGTAGCTCTTTTAATAAAGCATTAGTAGCTTATTAATCTAAAAAAAATGTTCTTTTTCATTATTTAACAAAGCTATTTTATTTTCATGAGTGTCTTGTTCTTTTACCTATACATTTTTCGTATATATTGTGATTTAAACTTACTTAAATAGAGATGTATTCTAATAAAGTATATTGGATTCAATATTCACATGTTAGTAGTCTATGTTTGTAGGTTATAGAACTCACAAAATAGTCATAGACCTTATGACTAATCAAGTGTGGATGGCTATTACTTTTTGTTTATACTTCTTGATATCCACTTCCAATATTAAGAGAGTGAGTCATATAGAAACTTTACCTTTTTGTATTAGAATCATGCAAAAAGTAAAATATATGGGTTAATTTGTGTGTATGTTGAGCATGTTTTATATGTTTTTTATTGGAATTCAATGGCTACCAATATATTGGATGAACATAAGCCGAGACATAACAGGACCACATTTGGTCTTTTTCGGAAGCATAATAAGGTGTCGTTATTCAAACCACGAGATCCACCCATTAGCCTCCACTAAAGGAAGTCGAGATTGGGATCCCATTGATCCAGCGGAAGCAACGGCCAGAAGTCAATCAATCCACCAGTTCATGTTCTGATTGATTAGAAAGATCAACCCTGGCTAGACACCCTTTTAAAAGGTATTGTATGCACCTAAGTGTTGTGCATACACGAAAGCAAATTCCTAAAGAGAATGCACAATTAAAGGTTGACATAAGGTCAAACAGAAAAAAGAAACAACAGTGACCATAGGTTTCATTCATCTAAGACTCTACGTCATTTACTCAATTTGATTTTGTCATCTATGGTATGAGAATAGTTCTTATCTTTTGTTTAAACATATGAATACATATTTGGTGTTTTAAATAAATAACAAAATATGTGAATTAATTTGTGTGTATGTAGAGAATAGTTTTGCAATTCAAAATTAAACGGCAAACTATTATGAATTAATATTCAAAAAAGAGCGGTAAAACACAAATTGTTCAGTAGTTTGAACCACGTATATCAAAAGATTGTGTCATTTAGGTTGATTATTGTTTTTTTTTCAACTTTTAGGTGTTCTAACTCTTGCTAACTTATTGCAAACATGAGAAAAAATAATCGTCTACCCATGCAACGTATGGGTATTATTCTTGTTTTACAGGTTATTATTGGTGGCTTTTGGCAAAAGCTTATCACCCTATATTAATGTTATTTTACTATATTTATTTATTTGTTACCAAAATTTTAAAAGATTTGTTGCCATTGGGCTAATGATTTTTAGATGACTTTTCTAACAATGAGAACATGAGTTATTAAAAGTGAATTTTTTTAAAGACTTGAGCATTCTAGATACTCTTCGAATAAGTGTGATAAGGGCATACACTATGCGTGCAACACTTCTATTGGTGTGTTAAGTTTATTACCGCCATTATTTTGCGTGCGGGAATATCTCGGATTTTGGTGGTTTGGTCTTCTGCAAGACCGAATGAATATTTAGTTATTGTTGTGTGCATGAGTGTATTTGTAGGGTGTTTTTGTTTTAAGAAGAGTTATGTTTCTGTGATTGGCTTGGATGCTCACTATTACGGATGTTTGGTGCTTGACTTGGTAGATAAGTGAAAAATTGATGCGGCGTTGGTGATGGATGTAGTCCTTACGACATCAAGTTTTAGGTTCAAAATATTCTCGTCAATATTTAAGCAGTTAGATAAAAACTTTAAAATAATTAGATGGATAATCAACTCAGTTAAGTCACGTATATTCTCTATGAGTAACCTAAAAAATCATGTAATTTAATTTTAAGCATGAAAAGATATCATCGATGTTGTGGTGAGATCATGGACAAATACCTTCCAACAATGGAACGGTTGTCACTAATGAAATTAAAGCATAGGTTAGACAAGACTCACAATTGTACAAAAATGGCTGATGATGAATTCTATGTTAGACTGTAATCATAACTAAGGGCTTGTTTGTTAAATTTTTTTATTAAGTCATGTTTAATTAAGATATGACTTAATGCAGACATCTTAAGTTTTATTGCTTAATATTTTCAGTCATCTTTATTTATTAAGTCACAAAAAAACAGTTTTCATATGACATAATGAATTCAGTTTTTTTCATATTAAGTTAATTAAGTCGCATTCAAACACCACATAAGTCTTTATTATTTTATTTCGAATAAATAAAAGCATCAAAACCAAAAGTAATAAGTTAAGAAATGTAAAAAAAATAAAAAATAATAAAAAAAAAATTAAAAATTAAAATAATTAAGTGAAAAGTTGATTTCAGCACCCCTAAACAGTGAACAGTTTATTTTAGCACCCCTAAACATCTCAGAAAATGCACTACTAACAAGCACTTGTAATATTCCTCCGTGATATAAGCACGTTAAGCCTTTAAATTCTTCAGCTAAGCAAATTCAAACACCCCTAGTATATATCGTTATTTATATATACTAGACGAGTACCCGTGCATAGCAACGGGATTTTATAGTGACAGATAGTTTATTGATAAAAAAAAGTTTATAGGTTATAAACGAAAAATAATGTTTTGAAACCCGGTTCGACCCGGGTGGTTCAACCGGTTGAACTGTTCCGGTCGAAAAATGGGTCGATTTAAACCGGGTCAACTTGCTAGGTTGGGTCGAAAACGGGTCAAATTAAACCGGGTCAATCCGCCGGGTTTGAAGCGTCCCGGGTCAACCCGGTTTGTGTTTTAATTGGTTGTATTTAATTTGGTAGATATGTTTTTAATTGGTTGTACAATGTGAATAAATCATTGTACTTTTAAGTAATGGATAATGTTTTGAAACCCGGTTCGACCCGGTTGAACCGTTCCGGTCGAAAAATTGGTCGATTTAAACCGGGTCAACTTGCTTGGTTGGGTCGAAAACGGGTCAAATTAAACCGGGTCAACCCGCTGGGTTTGAAGCGTCCGGGTCAACCCGGTTTGTGTTTTAATTGGTTGTATTTAATTTGGTAGATATGTTTTTAATTGGTTGTACAATGTGAATAAATCATTGTACTTTTAAGTAATGGGGTGTTTTAATAAGAGTATTAATTACATTAATTTTCTCTCACATTTGACTTTCAATACTCAACTTTCAAAACTCAACTTTTTCAAGTTTGACCATTTTTCCATTATAGATAGTATAGATATATATTATCGGTTGATTTGATCCAAAGTAATTTAATCCTACTAAACAATTACTCACTTGTTTTTGTAGCTAAGAGTTTGAATTTTATTTAAACGTCAAATAAATATATATTTGAAACTCTTGCGACACTCGCTATGATCTCCTCGTTCCAAACGATTAGTTCTCAAACGAGTAAAATGATAAGTGAAGTTGAAGCCTTGAATGACACAATCACACAAGGCCGTAAAATGACATAAGGCCCACAATGGCCACTGGACTAAAACAAATGGGCCAGTCTGAAAAGTTTACATATCTCTAATTTTAACCCGTGGCTAACACACGTATGTAGTATGTTGGTAATGAACTGATGACGAAAATTCACATGAACTACTTACTTGAGTTTTACCAAAGTTACTCTTACATGACTGTTAAATATGTTTCCTAAATAGTAAAGAAAAAGTTCTAAATCATATAGATAAACATACTTCATATTCGATTTGTATATAACAACACAAGAGTACTTTATTTTCACGTGACAGGAGGTATCATACACTTTCAAAAGATGCATGCTTGGTTTCGAAGCAAACAAATCCAACAACCCCTGTATTATATCACAAAGGAGCCATTATGTTTTTCCTTTTGTGGATATATGTACATATATAATACACCTATTACAACATATAGTATTCTTCTATTCGATTGATTAATGATCCAGATGCATGACTTTGCCCATTTGTATAATGCCAGTCGTTATGATGCGTGAAGGGTGGCTTATGTGGTGGTCCTTAACACCCTCCGTAGTGATATATGTGGTTGGTTTTGGCGAAAAATTTGAACGAATTGAATAATAAAAGAGGAAAATTAAAGGAGCCTAGTGGCATTGTTGATTTGATGATCACCATACTTTAATGAAGAGAATGAATACTAATACGACGGTGATGAATTTATACCTCATAACATCCGGTCTAAAGCAAAAGAACTCGGACTAAATAGCAACTAATGAAATTGACAAAGACTTTGATATCCCTAAAAAAACCATGTAAATGATGATTGTATCAAAGTTAAAACATTTTCAAAGTTTGAAACCTGAATGCAATGACAAGGGGTATACACCAAACAAATTGTTGGTTATTATGTATAGCTTCTATTCTTCGAGCAAGAGTACCATTCCAGCCCCTCTTTTCCCTTGTACGATCCTCCCCTTTCGGGAATGTTCTCTCCGAAGTCTCCGAAGCACCAGCAAAAGACTAAAAGTATACAATAAGAACCAAATCTCTAGCTCACTAATTTTAAAATTCAACCATCCATATATATCAAGATGCAATACACAAGAATACACTTCTGCCCTTTTTTTCATTCATATCTGTTACCGTTAATACTAAATAAACATCCCTTAATTACTCTTCTTAACCCATAAATAACTAATTATATTAGAGTAAATTGTAAGACCGTCATTGTGTTTGGTCAAATTACAAACATAGTCTCTCCAAATTTGAAAATGTGCAATCACTTTGTGAAGCTTACCAGGTAATTATTGTCTGTATCATTATCACTAGAATAAGTAAACTCTAAAAGTACGGCCGTAGATTAAAAGACCATAATTACACATCAAAGTCCCACTAAATAATTGTCTCTTTACTTTCCAGATATGCAAAGATGGGTATGGATCGGTGAAAAGAATAGTTAAAATGAAAAGGATGATAAGTAATTCTATCCACGCATTACAAATTAAGAGAGAAAAGTTGAAAGAAGATTTTGTAAATGCGTTTCAAATGTGTGTTTATGGTTACATTTTATCCTCTCATTTTAACTAGTGTTTTCAATTGATCCCAACTCTTGCAAAGCTTAGGACCTAACACAATAACGCATGGGCGGACCCAAGTGTTGAGTTTGGGGGGCGGTGCCCTCCACGATTCGCCGAAAAATATCAGATGTTAGTGTAAAAAAAAATTTTTTGGACCATTTTATTAAAGTGCACCCCCAAAAAAATCAAATTGCCCCCCCACATTGAAGCCAAAAATGTAAAAACCTTAGTTTTTAGTGTAAAAATAAATAAATTATGACCCTTTTATTAAAGTGCATCATGAATTTTATCAAAAAAAATTTTTTTTGCCCCCCGCCTTCTAAAATCCTGGGTCCGCCACTGCAATAACGGTTTATAACAATTTACTCGACAATTTATCTAACGATCAATAAGGAAATCATCAACATCAAACTCACTAAACTCATCAACACGATACCTTCCAAACTCAGGTAAATCAAACCCAAACCCAAACTCATCCACTTGACCAAACCCATCTGGCGAAGTTCCAAAATTAGTAACAGCGTGACTTCCGTTTAATCTAACAGCAGCTTCATCATAAGCAACAGCAGCTTCTTCAGCAGTATGATATGCGCCTGTTGAGAAATAAGGACTAATCTGATATCAGGTTATTTTCACATGGACTAACTTGGTTTGTTTGACATTTCAGGTTTAGTCCTTTTATGTCCATGTTGAAGTTATGTTGAGTGCTCAAGGGTGTTTTTGTGTCATCTCTCAAAGATGTGAGGCTGGATTAATAAGAAGAAAGCATGGAAGGGTTGTTGCTCTAAATACCAAGGACTTATGTGCAAATATTCTGGATATACTCCCGTTTGGTTGTCTGCTTGCTCTTCAGTACACCCTAGCCGTTTTCCTTGTCTTCTCCATGGAAAACGACTTCCTGTGGCATCTTTATATATCTGCTCTCTCCTCTCATTCGAGATTATCCAAGAAACTTATTTACTCTCTCTTGTATTATTCTAGTGTTGGTATCTTGATTGAGATCAAGTGATTTGTATTTCTGTTTGAGAACAGTTTGGTTTTGATTTGTAAACTTGATTTGTTATTAATCTAAGTGATCAGATTTAGTTTTTCTTCATGGTATCAGAGACAGGTTATCTAATCTTGCTCTGAATATCGATTTCAAAAATTAGGGTTTGGTATAATTTGGGGCTTTTGTCATTGGAAGGCTTCTTGTGATTATTCAGTGGTGTTTATCCACATAACTGGTGCTGATCTATCGATTGAAGGTGATTATTTGGGTTTAGTGAGTATTTTGGTGATCCTGGTTCTGGTTTCGTGCTGTTTCCTGCTATATCTCTAGACTAAGTGAATCTAGAGTATAGTAGGGTTGTTATTCCGCTGCTATTTGCTCTTGCGTGCTCTGTAACACCTCTCACACCCTCTTTACTTTCTGTTTTTTATTTTTTATTGTTTAGAGACGGGGAGTAGGTTTCAGGGATTGTTGAGATTTCTTGTTTGTGGTGTTGATTGTTGTTGCTTATTGGTTATTTACTTGTTGAGAGTTGCTGGTTGTTTGTGTTTTTTGTTTCTGGTTATTGCTGATCTGCTTGTGTGCGCCCTTGACCTACCACTTTAGTGGCAAGGAAAGCCTGGGAACTTCCTTCTCTCCCTTATCTTGTGTGCTTGTGCCTCTTTTGTTGATTTATCATGTCTGTTCAATATACTGATGATGAATCTGAACCTGATAATAATAACACTACATTAATCAATAAACTGGACTTAAGTCACCCCTTACATCTTCATCCTAATGACTCTGCTTCTCTTAATGTGGTATCTATAAAACTTAAAGGAACTGAAAATTACAATGTTTGGTCATGTGCTATGCTCTTAGCTCTTGAAGGAAAAAACAAAACTAGTTTTATTGATGGTACTTGTAGGAGATCCAATACTGATGAAGTGTTGGGCAAACAATGGGACAGAGTCAATGCTGTTGTGCTGGGATGGATCCTGAATTCCATCTCAGAAGAATTGTTTCTTGGTCAAATTTTTTCAAAAAATGCTAGTGATGTTTGGAATGAGTTAAAAGATACTTTTGATAGAGTTGATGGGTCTGTGACATTTAACCTGCATCATAAAATAAATTCTTTATCTCAAAATGGTACTAGTGTCTCTGAGTATTTTAACAAACTGAGTACTTTGTGGAAGCAATTTGATGCCATGGTTAAGTTGCCTAGGTGTACTTGCCATGTTGCAGATGACTTTAAAAGGCATAATCAACTTATGAAACTTATGCAATTCTTAATGGGGCTTGATGACTCTTATATGCAAATTAGAAGCAACATTCTGTCTAGGGACCCCTTACCTGGTGTCAAAGGTGCTTATGCTATTATCTGTAGTGAGGAGTCCCATAGGCAAGTGGTTACTGGAAGTTCTAGCAGAACCCATAATTCTGCTTTTTCTTCTAGAATGGTTAATCAGCCTAATCAACCTAGTGCTATGCCTACTAACCAGACCAACAATGCTTCTGCAAACGTTAATAGAGTTCCTGATTATAGGAGAAGTACTGGTTCTGGTTCTACTCTTGTTTGTGAACACTGTGGTTTCAATGGTCATACTAAAGACAGATGTTTTAAATTAATTGGGTTCCCTCCAAATTTTGGAAAGAAGGGTAACACCTCTAGACCTCCCAATAAAAGGTTTTCCCACAATTCTGTTGCTTCAGGCCCTGGGTCATCCTCTAGCTCTGATTCTTCCTATGGTTTCACAGATGAACAACTCAGCACTCTAATATCTCTCATCAAAGACAACTCTCTCAATGGGAACAATGTGCAAGCCAATATGGCAGGTACATATTGTAACAAAAGCAAAATTTTTAACCAAAACTTTCATAAATTTTTTTCCACTAATAGCAATTTAAAACCTAAACTTACTTCAGATGCTAAAATCATTGACTCAGGTGCTAACCAGCACATGACATACACTGATAAGGATTTATTCAATGTTGTTGACATTTCTGATCTTAAAATAAAGGTTGGCCATCCTAATGGATCAGAAGCCCTTATAACAAAGATTGGAAATCTCAAACTGAATAAATCCTTAACACTCTATGATGTTTTGGTTATCCCTGAATATTGTGTTACTCTGATTTCTGTTCAACAAATTGCTAAGGATAATAAAGCTTTGGTGGCCTTTGATGAGAATAAATGCTTTTTCTTGGACCAGGATTTGAAACTGGGAAAAGTTCTGGGGATTGGTAATCAATGTGGTGGTCTATATTATTTCAACTCTAGAGGTATCTCTTGTAATGCTTCCTCTTTTTTAACCAACCTCTCACAATTTGACTGGCACTGCAGGCTTGGTCACCCTGCAGACCCTGTTCTAAATGTTCTGAAACCTGATTTAAAGTTCTCTCCTAATAATCAAAACATTGTTTGTGAAATCTGTCAAAGAGCTAAACAAACTAGAGAACCATTTCCTTTAAGTGATCATTCTACCACTGCTTTAGGGGAACTTGTTCATTTAGATCTTTGGGGACCTTATAAGGTTGCTAGTAGAGAAGGTTACAGATACTTCTTGACTATTGTGGATGATTTCACTAGGGCTGTTTAGGTATACCTAATCAAAACCAAAGATGAAGTTTGTCACTATATCACTGTTTTTTATAGCCTGCTAGAAACTCAATTTGATAAAAGGGTCAAGAGTTTTAGAAGTGATAATGGGACTGAGTTTGTTAATCATACTTTTGCTAAGTTCTGTGAAACAAAAGGTATTACCCATCAGACCTCCTGTGCCTACACTCCACAGCAAAATGGCATTGCTGAGAGAAAACATAAGCATTTATTAAATGTGGCTAGATCCCTTTTGTTTCAGGGGGGATTCCCCTCAAATTTTGGACTGAATGCATTCTTACTGCTACCTTTCTTATTAACAGATTACCTTCTTCTGTCCTTAATGGGAAATCTCCATTTGAAATGATATATAATAAAAAACCTGCTCTCTCTAATTTAAGAATGTTTGGCTGCTTATGCTTTGCTACCATAGTCAATAATAATGACAAACTGAGTAGTAGATCTGAAAAATGTGTTATGATGGGGTATTCTAACTCAAAAAAAGGATACAGGTTATATAGTCTTGACAAGCATCAATTTCTTTTTTCAAGGGATGTTAAGTTCTTTGAATCAATCTTTCCTTTTAAAGAGTCTGGCACTAATATGAACAAAGATAACTCTGAAAATGTTTTTCAAGACTTGAATCATTTAAACTTTTTTGATGTTGAAACCCCTGAACTACCCTATGATGAAGAGAGAGTAGACCATAAGCTGAATAGTGACAATCTGTCACAAAGTGAAGGTGACCACTCTCCATTATCTGGTAGAACTCCTGTCACTGATCATAACAGTGATAATTTTTTTGCCGATGAGGATGAGATGGTTGCTACACTTGAAGAAAACAACACTTCTGAGGGTAATTTGAACCAAAATTCAAATCCTTCTGTTCAGGGTGAAGTACCTTTGAGAAGGTCTTCCAGACCTTCTGTTTTTCCGAAAAATTACAATGATTTTGTTGTTGAGTCCAAGGTTAAGTATGGGATTGAAAAATTTGTTAACTATACTAAACTTAGCCCTGGAAATTATTNTGTATAGCTTTAGTTGTTATCGTGTGATTTATTCTTGTACTTGTCTTTCTTTTAATAGTGCAGGTCTAATTTACTTTGTGTTTGCTTAGATCTAATACCTAATAGTTGATTAATCTGTGATGTGTATGTTGTGATTGTATTTTGGATGAATGTTTTCATCTACGTATTAAGACTAAGGGAAAATGTTAGCGGCTTTATTTCTTCCTTAGTCTACTGGTAGTGACATAGTTGATGTTGAACGTCTTACATCGTAAACGTGCATACATTCATGAATCAGCGACATCATATCATCTAGTGTTTTTGGGATAGGTAGTAGCTGGTGGATTTTGCATACATACGACTCGCTAGCGGTTTGTATCGTGTTTGTAAGCCCTCTCATTCTAGAACGGGGTGGATGTCTGAATAGGCGGTGTACAATCCTCGTATAAGACAGCTTGAGGTAGGAACTTATAGAGTTGGAATTGACACGCACTGTCACTAGCCGATTGTTAGGACAATACTATCACACAGGAGTGTACCTGACCGTGTAGTATAGTGATGGCAAGTACGTTTTGATCGTTCTCTCACAGGGAAAGTGTCGTAGGCTAAAAACATACTCCTAATTGGTCTAAGGGTGGGAGGAAGGATTCTTTTGGTATTTTTATGTATGAAGCAGTAAATTCTCTGGTTTTGGAGATAGGGCGAATTAAGTGCTAGTCAACGAACCAAGTTATCTTACTTCTAACTACTTATTTTTTTATTTTTTTTTTTTGTTTAGAGAAATCGTGTGGGGAGAATAGTGTTTCTTAGATTCCAATTACTTTCCTAATATCTTTTATCGATGTTGACTAGTTGTTGGAGTTTGCTTGGATGAGGGGGTATTCTAACAAGTCGTAGGGAGGCCGTTCAATCCTAATCTATAAGTTCCTACATCACGTCTATGACGATACGTCAGCCTATCATAGAGCCTTCACGATAGCTACCTACTGCATGAATATATCCTTAAAACCATAACGCACTATGTTCACAGTTTCTAAAGACGTCAAGCATGTTACATATTCGGTATGTATTAGCGTTTTACTTAGTCTACACGTAGATGAAACATTATCAAATAATACAACATCACAAATGATAATAAAAGTTAGGTTTCATTAGTTAAGCAAACCAAAGTAAAATTAAGCCTAGCATTTTAAAGAAAGACATACAGATAATCACACAACATGACATATTGTATGAATAAAGACTTATCTTCAATTAAACATGCAAGTTGGAAGGGTTTGGATACCCCCCAAGGTCTGTAAAACTCGTACTAGGGTTTTTGGTCCCAAGTTCTCCACTCTAAAATTCCTCTTAAATAAAAGAAAAACGTTCTATATATATAGATTTTGCGGGCTGACGGCGTCAACCCAATAAGTGACGTCGTCAGCTCGGTGATTAGGGTTTTCAGACGGCCTTCCTTGACGTGGTTATAATTGCTGGTTCCAGATCTGACGGCCTTGGTTGACGGCGTCACCAATTTGCACTACGAACTCTCTGGCCCTGTCACGAGTATTTTTCCAATTCTGGACTTCACTTGTTCCTGACGGCGTCACCTTGTAGACTCTGACGGCGTCACCTTCTGTGATTTTTAAGGTCTTTTGAGTTTTTGTTGTTTTCCGCACTTTTTCACTCCGAAAACGCCCGAAAATGCTTCTTTTGTGATTTTCCCTTCAAAAGTACCTAAAATGAGAAAAGAAACGACTTTGGGTGAAATCCAAACCAAAAACATACGAATTAGGACTCAAACCGACCCCTAAAAACGTAACATTTTTCGTCTCATCACTTGCCCTACGTCCACGCCCTGAGTATCCAACTCGAGAGTTTCTTTCACTAGTCAACAAGCTCCTTTATCCGGCGGAGAAAACCTTACACGTCGCTTACAATTTTACCGACACTAAGCTAGATGTCGAGNAAAGAAACGACTTTGGGTGAAATCCAAACCAAAAACAAACGAATTAGGACTCAAACCGACCCCTAAAAACGTAACATTTTTCGTCTCATCAAATACCCTTACACTTGAGATTTGCTTGTCCTCAAGCAAATGCGCTTTTATTCCCAATTGAAAAACAAGTTAGAGGTCATTTAATGCGAACTTAAAAGTAATTACAAGAGTTAGTCGTTCCACTTCACTCAAAATAAGCACGGAGAAAATATACTAGCACCTCTCATGTAGTGTTTGGATACTCACATCTCTCGGTTGATAATATGTAGATATAATATAAAGGAAATGGAAAATATCACTCACTACCTGTCATAATAAATAGATTACCATAGGCTTGAGAGAGGATCGAAAACCTTCTCCACTAAGGCGTAAGCACCTAGGATAACTATCAAAGAGGGCTTTCCAAAAGGGTTATAATGGGAGGTTTAGGGATATGGAAAACACGGTTTGGTTGGATAAGGGATAGTTTACTGGTGGCTAGTCAATCATCTTGTTTAGTTACATATACAAGTGGCGTTGCCAAGCCAAGACTAGACTCAATCTTAAACTATCAAAAACAAAATAAAATAAAACTAAGAAATAAAAGATNCCTTCTCCACTAAGGCGTAAGCACCTAGGATAACTATCAAATAGGGCTTTACAAAAGGGTATCAAGGGACTTTCCCAAGTTTCTTACCTTGGCTAATTTACTGGATAAGGGATAGTTTACTGGTGGCTAGTCAATCATCTTATTTAGTTACATATACAAGTGGCGTTGCCAAGCCAAGACTAGACTCAATCTTAAACTATCAAAAACAAAACAAAAC